>JARWKJ010000021.1:30290946-30555946 GCA_029959095.1 Rhinichthys osculus
TAATATAATAATTATATATAAATATCTAATACATAAAATAAAAATGTTGTTCATCCAGTATTGATGCATCCTGTGGATTATAGATTTCCTCACTAACAGATCACAGAGGGTGTTGGTGAATCACATCTTATCCGACAACCTCTTCACCTCCACGGGCTCTCCACAAGGCTGTGTCCTCTCTCCACTGCTCTTCATTCTCTACACTGATGACTGCAGATCCATCCAGCCAAATTGCCATTGTGTGAAATTTGCTGATGACACAGTCCTCCTGTCTCTGCTTTCCAGTAATACACAACATCACAGCCCAGCCCTGCAGGACTTCTTAGTTTGGTGCAAAAAGTCTTGTCTCGAGCTGAACATAGATAAAACTAAGGACATGATTGTTACCTTCTCATCCAAACAGAGACAATTAGCAGAGTCTGTCACCACTATCATCCAGCAGGAGCCAGTGGAAATAGTGGAGACATATAAATACCTGGGATCAACTTTTGACAATCTTCTAAGGTTTACCACTAACACAGAGGAGATCCTTAAAAAGTGTCATCAGAGACAATATCTACTTAGGAAGTTGAAGTCATTTGGGGTTAACAAAGTCATTCTTAACACATTCTATTATGCTTTTATTGAAAATGTAATAACCTTTTCATTCATTTGCTGGTTTCACTCCATCACCCTGCAAAACAGGAACCGCCTGCTGAGTGTGGTTAAGGTCTGTTCAAAAATCATTGACCAGCCCGTCCGAACCCTCACTGCCTTATGTGACCAACAGACTGTAAAGGTGGCACGCAGGATTATTAATGACCCCTCTCACATTCTGTTTTCGGAGTTTGAATGGCTACCCTCGGGTTGTAGACTCCGTTGTCCACTTTGTCGGACACAGAGGAGGAAGGCAACCTTCATCCCGAGGGCTGTCCAGCTTATGAACGTCATTAGGAACAGATGATTTTTGTATATATTTTTTTTTTATTTTTATTTTTTTCTTTTTTTCTCTCGTATTTTGATTTATTTTGATTTATGTATGATGATATGTGGTACGTATGGTGTGCAGTGTGCCTGTGTAAGCTACTGTAATGTGCCCTTTCAAATTTCCCCTTGGGGACAAATAAAGTGCTTTGAATTGAATTGAATTAGTCTTTTAAGAAAAAAAAGATAATATTAATACGATTCATATTATATTATATTATATTATATTATATTATATTATATTATATTATATTATATTATATGCTCATAAATGACATTTCAGACCAGTACCACTTGGTTGTTAATTAAATTCTGGCAAACAGACAGCTAATGACTGAATCATCCCATGTGAATGAATTTGCATATAAATTAATAATTATGAAGGTCTTCCCCCATCATTTACTAAATAATTACTGTGTGTGTGTGTGTGTGCGTGTGCGTGCGTGCGCGTGTGTGTGCGCCGCTATTCTTCTAATCAGTCTTTACAAACCACGGTGCACAACATGAAGCAGAATATTAACCTGAACGAGTGCACTGTGGGTAAATAAGTTTCACGTTGCCCTCAGCAGTCCTACTGAAAGCCAGGCTCACACACACACACACACACACTCACCAGAACAGCGCTGAGCCAGTCCTCGACCAGCGTGTGCACTCGTTCCCAGTCCTCGTTGAGCTCGAACAGCTGCTCCTCCAGCTGAGCGTCACTGCCCTCCACTAACGCCTGCAGGGCGGCGCTGTTCTCCGTCACCACACACAGATCGCTCTTCCTGCGCTCGGACTCCTTCAGCAGGCCCTGCAGGGACACGCTCTTTAACACACACACACTCTCTGTGTCCAAATGAGACTCCATCAAACACACTCACGTTGGCCCATGTGATCTCGGAGTCGATGTCCGCAGGCATGTCTCCTGTGTTGAGCTTCTCCTTGAGCTGAGCCTCAGTGTGTTTCATCCAGGCCTGCAGGGCGGCGCTGTCCTTCTGCAGACGCTGAGACACACACAACGCCTTCTCCAAATCCTGCTTCCCCTCAGTCACCTGAGCACACACACAAATTTGATGGCAAATTAAAGTCAACATGTAATTGCTTCCTCGACCCATTTTACTTCCATTACGCGACATATTTCTGAGTGAAAAAGTAGGGTGGGGCTTGATGTTATCCACTGACTGGGTGGAGAAAAGTGGAAAAGCAGAGGATGTGGAGGTAGCAAGCTAACATTTCTTGTTCATATCTAAAACCTTAAATTGAAAAAGCACAATTTTAAAGAAAAAAACATGCACATGCTACTTTTATAGCAGTTTTAAACGTGTGTGTGTGTGTGTACCTGAGCTCCCAGCTCATTGTAGAGTAATTTGAGGGCAGTGAGCTGTTCATCCATTCCTTTAGGATTTTCCGTCTGCTGTTTCTGTACGATCTGTCTTCCCGTTTTAATCACGGTCTCCACCTCCAGTTTGACCTCGCTCAAGATCTTATACAGCTTCTGCATTCATAAAAACAACACGCTTACATGAAGCACAGGCAGTGTGATGAAGTCTATGTGCACTGCAGCTTTGCTATTGTTACTTTTTTTTTTAAATTGTAATGAACCTGAAACACACGCACACTCACACACACACACACTCACACACACACACCGTGTATAAATAATGCTGAAACAGCTCTGGTGTGTTTACTCACCATGCATCCGGTCAGGTGTGTCTGTATCTCCTCTGGCTGCGTGTCTTTCAGGTCCAGGATGTGAAGTTCAGCTTTAGCACTGTCCAGAATCCTCTTGCAGTCCAGCATTCGCTGCTCGAAGTTGGCCGGTTTCTGGAACAGCTGGTACTTCGTACTAATCTCGCGGAGCTTCCGCTAAACAGACAGAGACGCACAAGACACACCTTAAAGCTGCAGTCCGTAACTTTTTTAAGTTAAAAATAATCCAAAATAATTATATTTAAAAAAACATATTCTGCCAGTGGTCAAAACTATCTGCTTGCCATAGCTAGATTCAAAACGGTTAGCTTGTAATAATGATTTTAATTCCAGTGGTACTGGTGGGTTTCCGCGGGAAATTCGAGCATGTCTTTGCGTCATGACGTCACACCCGTACACATAAAGAAGGAGTTTCGGCTAGCCGGCTATACTGCCCGTGACGAGATGTTTAGATGTATAGGCTTTTCTCGCAGCACTTTACATGATTAAACTTATGGCATCCAGAAAGATCCAAACAACAATCATCAGTGTCAACTGGAGATTCAGCAGTTATAAAACCCAAAAGACTTCGTACTTCGGATTTAAGGTGGCTAGAGAAAGAGAAAGAAACCGTCTCATGCGAACACAAGGATTTAAACATCGGCGGGGCTTTTGAAAAGTGCGTGAACTCCGTGGTTTGAAGGGGTTCGAAACGGAAGAAGAGACGGCTTTTTTCTGCTGAACAAGTAAGACATTTCAATAGTTCAATCGTGTAACAGTACGTTTTCTTAATTCACACAGTTATGGAGTTTCCTTTGTGCCTTTCTCGTTTTGCTATTATGGAGAATATGAATTCTGAACTACACAGGTAACCATAAAACACATTAAATTTAACATTAGTCACGCAATGCTGATGTGATGTTGTTAACATGAACAATTTGAGAACAAAGTATAATATAATTTGCACGGTTGCTGTAAATGGCGTTGATTAAATCTAACGAAGCTTATCATGTCGAATGCTTTTTCCCCCTTAGTTGGTCAGAACAAAAATGGATTTTACTTACTTGTTCAGAAGACATTTTCTAATGAAAATTCTTATGTTGGTCAAACTTTCAAAAAGTGAATCTGTGATTCTGTATGACAGTATCCACACAGCGCGGTGACTGACAGCAGCACTCGCCTCAAAGCACTGTGTTCATCCACGCTGTTTCATGCCGATTTACAACCCACGTAAAGATGATAATTCCGCGAATCACTGCAGTTACAGATTTCGAACAGAGAGATGGCGACAAAGAGGAAAAGATACGGACTGCAGCTTTAAGCTGGAATACACTAAACATCTATTCAAATGCTAGGAATCAAACACTTGCCGACTTCGTATATGGTTAGAGAGAAAAACTGAACATCATACGCTAAACGACTGAGGATCACACACGAAGAGACTTTCATGTTGTTCTGAATACAGAAGTCATGCATAAGCATGTGCCATGTTGACATGTCAATAAAAAAATTGTGCGATAAAAAAATTAATCGCGTTAAAATGGGTTTGCGTTAACGTCGTTAATAACGCGTTTAACTGACGGCCCTAGTTTTTCCGCATTCGGTGGCTCTGAATTGTCAAAATGCTTGCTAAGGATGCGAAAAACGCAGAAAATTTAACCCGATCTGAATTTTTCAGTGTGGCAGTGTTTAAACGGGATTGAGAAAACGCGAGGTAGTATTTATTTTTTAACGTGCGAAGATTTCGGACAAGAACCTTAAGATTTGTCTCACTACTGTAACCGAATACCGCAGCAAGCCTAACAATGTCCCTTAGGGGCTCCGTAGAATGCGTTATTCGTTTTCCGTGCCTTTCCGAATTTGGATTTAGGCTTCGGACACATCCCTAGTGTACAGTGCCGAAGTGAAGTATGACCACTATGCAGCATTTGCAGGTCCACTCCCATCCTGCGGGGGCAGTGTTGAGTCGCACCTGTAGCTGGTCCAGTTGGGTTCCTGCTCGCACTGGTTTGCCCTCCGGTGCGGTCGAAGGCACGTTTCCCACATTCCTCCTCCTCAGGTCTTCCAGTGTGGCCTCATGGGCCGCGATCTCAGCCTGAATGGCCTGAGGAGAATATTGTTCAAGTTAAAGGCCAAAGAGTAAAGAATAAGCACAAAGTTGTTTTACAGCATATCTGTTATTGAAAATGCACCACCAGTCAAAAGTTTTGGATCGTAATGTTTTTAAATAAGTCTCTGCTGCTCACCGAGGCTGCATTTAGTTGATAAAAAAAACCCCAGTAATATTGTTAAATATTTGGACAAATTAAAATGACTGTTTTCTATTGTAATATATTGTAAAATGTCATTTATTCCTGTGATCAAAGCTGTATTTTCAGCATCATTACTCCAGTCTTCAGTGTCACATGATCCTCCAGAAATCATTCTGATAGGATGATTTGATGCTCAAAAAACATTCGTTATTATTATTAATGTTGAAAACAGTTGTGTAAAAAAAATGTATCAGGATTTTTTGATGAACAGAAAGTTCAAAAGATCAGCATTTATTTTAAATAAAATCTTTTGTAACATTATAATCTCTTTACTGCAAATTTTGATCAATTTAATTCATTCTTAATTAATATAGGCATTCATTTTTTTTATTTCTTTACCAAAAAAAATGTATTATTACTGACCCCAAACTTTTGAACGGTAGTGTTTAATGCTTATTTCAGATAAATGCTGTTCTTTTGAACTTTTTATTCATCGAATAATCCTGAAATAAAAGTTTTCACAGGGTATATGCAGGAATCTTGAAGTTAATTTTAATACCTTTTCAAGACTTTTTCCAAGACCTTCTCAATATTTTTTAATACCTCACCGCCACTTCAAGCTGTAACCATTTACATCAGTGATACTTTTAACTTAACAGTTTTAGTTTGTGATAAAGACTATAGACCACTCTGATAAAAAAAAAAAATCAAATAGGCTGGGATAGTAAATCAAAGCAAAGTTTATTAAAAAACAAAACAAAACTTTGCTCCACCCTCAACAACAATCATGCTGTCATGTGCCTCAGTTCTTCGTTTTTTTTTAATAAAAATGACTAAATTCACACACTTTTATAATGTTTTTGGGACTCAAACTGTTGGACAGCTAATTCAGAAAAAAATACTTTCAAAATTTAAGACTTTATAAAGCCGTGATAAGACTTTAATGCTTTTTAAGGGTCTTAATTTTCCCAAAATTGATTCATCACCTTTTAATACTTTTCAAGACCCCGCGGATACCCTGTTTCAACATTTATAATCATTGAGCATCAAACCATCATATTAGAGTGATTTCTGAAGGATCATGTGACACTGAAGACTGGAGTAATGATGCTGGAAATACAGCTTTGATCACAGGAATAAATTACACTTTACTAGATATTCACATAGAAACCATCTGTTTTAAATTGTAGTAATATTTCACAATATTACTGTTTTTTTTGTATTTTTAATCAATTAAATGCAGCCTTGGTGAGCAGAAGAGACTTATTTTTAAAACATTAAAAATCTTACCGATCGAAAACTTTTGACTGGTAGTGTATGCCAGGAATAGTGTGTGTGTTTGTGGTGTGTGTGTCTCCACACCTGAGCTTCCTGCGGCAGCTGGAAGGCGTCGATGCGATCTGTGAGGTAAGACGTGAGTGTTTGGTCCAGCTGTGTGAGAGACGTCTGTAGTGTGTGTAAGGCCGTCTCGTTCTCCCTCAGAGTCCCCAACTGCTGCTCCAGAGACATCTGACGTGCAGCAGCCTGCAACACACACACACACACACACATGAATGTAATGTAACTGACTGTCAAATGTGAATCTGAATGGGTTCTGGGGAATCATTTGATCGCTTCACACACCAGCTGAGTCAGTTGGTCGTAGCGCGAGTTGAAACCCTCCAGCTTCTCGCTGATGAGTTCGTCCAGAATCCCTCCGTCTATGAGAGTCTGAGCCAGCTCTCGAATCTGAGTCCTGTTATCCCCCGGGTGTCGCAGAACAGACTCCACCGCCTGACAGAGACACACAACACGAGTCCCGTTTCAGGGTTAGTCCCAGTTCAAATTCTGTCATTAATTACTCACCTCTTACTCATCTCTTCATAAACATTTTGGGTGAACAGACTTTTTCAATGGAGGGACAGATTTCTCTCAGATTGCATTATTAATATCTTCAATTGTGTTTTGAGGATGAAATGAAGGCTAACGGGTTTGGAACGACAAACGTGAGCCAATTCAGACGTAATTAAAAAACATGTAGCCTCATTGTATTTAAGGTACGGTCACATTAGCAGGCAATAGTCGATAGTATGGTGATGTTCGAAGCACATCACCATACTAGAACAGAAGTTACTTTCAAAACCTGCGTTGGGAAATATTTCGCCTTCATGCAAAATTCCCAGTCTGGTGGATTCCCATTGAATCGACTGGATTGCTCCAGCGAAACCATGGTGAACGTGACTGCACCTTCCACATGACAGCCGTTACCTCCAGAGCCGCGCTGATGGACTCTGTGTTTTCCGGGACGCTCTCGGTGGCGTGAACCTTCTCCTCCAGCGAGTTCAACCAGCCAGACTCCACATCCAGATACTGCAGCAGCTCAATCCAGCAGGACCACACCTCCTGAACACCAGCACACACACACACACACTTCAGCTCAAGAGACCACAGGAAACAATCAACCCGCACGTGTGTGAGTGTGAGTGTGTACTTGTACAACTATCTTTGTGAGGACCGGTTTGAGTTTTAGACCAGCAGAGTGAGGACAAAGAGAGTAAACTAAGGACATTTCACTTTCTGAGACCCCTTTAAATGCCTGTTTGAGGGTCAAGACTTGGTTTTAGGGATCAGGTTATAATTAGGGTTAGGGTTTGTGTTAGGTACTTAGTTGAGATGGGCATGGGTTAGGGTAAGGCTTAGGCAGTTAGTTGAGATGGGCATGGTAAGGGTAAGGGTTAGGCAGTTAATTGAGATGGGCATGGGTTAGGGTAAGGGTTAGGCAGTTAGTTGAGATGGGCATGGGTAAGGGTAAGGGTTAGGCAGTTAGTTGAGATGGGCATGGGTTAGGGTAAGGGTTAGGCAGTTAGTTGAGATGGGCATGGGTTAGGGTAAGGGTTAGGCAGTTAGTTGAGATGGGCATGGGTTAGGGTAAGGGTTAGGCAGTTAGTTGAGATGGGCATGGGTTAGGGTAAGGGTTAGACAGTTAGTTGAGATGGGCATGGGTTAGGGTAAGGCTTAGGCAGTTAGTTGAGATGGGCATGGGTAAGTGTAAGGCTTAGGCAGTTAGTTGAGATGGGCATGGGTTAGGGTATAGGTTAGGCAGTTAGTTGAGATGGGCATGGGTTAGGGTAAGGCTTAGGCAGTTAGTTGAGATGGGCATGGGTAATTGTAAGGCTTAGGCAGTTAGTTGAGATGGGCATGGGTTAGGGTTAGGCAGTTAGTTGAGATGGGCATGGGTAAGGGTAAGGGTTAGACAGTTAGTTGAGATGGGCATGGGTTAGGGTAAATGTTAGGCAGTTAGTTGAGATGGGCATGGGTTAGGGTAAGGGTTAGGCAGTTAGTTGAGATGGGCATGGGTTAGGGTAAGGGCTAGGCAGTTAGTTGAGATGGGCATGGGTTAGGGTATAGGTTAGGCAGTTAGTTGAGATGGGCATGGGTTAGGGTAAGGGTTAGGCAGTTAGTTGAGATAGGCATGGGTTAGGGTAAGGGTTAGGCAGTTAGTTGAGATGGGCATGGGTTAGGGTAAGGGTAAGGCAGTTAGTTGAGATGGGCATGGGTTAGGGTAAGGGTTAGGCAGTTAGTTGAGATAGGCATGGGTTAGGGTAAGGGTTAGGCAGTTAGTTGAGATGGGCATGGGTTAGGGTAAGGGTTAGGCAGTTAGTTGAGATGGGCATGGGTTAGGGTAAGGGTTAGGCAGTTAGTTGAGATGGGCATGGGTTAGGGTAAGGGTAAGGCAGTTAGTTGAGATGGGCATGGGTTAGGGTAAGGGTTAGGGTAAGGCTTAGGCAGTTAGTTGAGATGGGCATGGGTTAGGGTAAGGGTAAGGCAGTTAGTTGAGATGGGCAGGGGTTAAGGTAAGGGTTAGGCACTTAGTTGAGATAGGCATGGGTTAGGGTAAGGGTAAGTGTTAGGCAGTTAGTTGATATGGGCATGGGTTAGGGCAGGGATGGGCAACTTTGGACCTGGAGGGCCACTGTCCTACAGAGTTTAGCTCCAACCCTGAAAAACCACTTGCCTGTAACTTTCTAGTAATCGTGAAGACCTTGATTAGCTTGTTCAGGTGTGTTTGATTAGGGTTGAAGCTAAACTCTGTAGGACAGTTGCCCTCCAGGACCAAATTGCCCATCCCTGGGTTAGGGTAAGAGTAAGTGTTAGGCAGTTAGTTGAGATGGGCATGGGTTAGGGTAAGGCAGTTAGTTGAGATGGGCATGGGTAAGGGTAAGGCAGTTAGTTGAGATGGGCATGGGTTAGGGTAAGGGTAAGGCAGTTAGTTGAGATGGGCATGGGTTAGGGTAAGGGTAAGGCAGTTAGTTGAGATGGGCAGGGGTTAGGGTAAGGGTTAGGCAGTTAGTTGAGATAGGCATGGGTTAGGGTAAGGGTTCAGGTTAGGCAGTTAGTTGAGATGGGCATGGGTTAGGGTAAGGGTAAGTGTTAGGCAGTTAGTTGATATGGGCATGGGTTAGGGCAGGGATGGGCAACTTCGGTCCTGGAGGGCCACTGTCCTACAGAGTTTAGCTCCAACCCTGAAAAAACCACTTGCCTGTAACTTTCTAGTAATCGTGAAGACCTTGATTAGCTTGTTCAGGTGTGTTTGATTAGGGTTGAAGCTAAACTCTGTAGGACAGTGCCCCTCCAGGACCGAAGTTGCCCATCCCTGGGTTAGGGTAAGAGTAAGTGTTAGGCAGTTAGTTGAGTTGGGCATGGGTAGGGTAAGGGTTCAAGTTAGGCGTTTAGTTGAGATGGGTAGGTTTAGGGTAAGGAGCTAGAGATTGCATTGTGACAATGAATGTCCTCACAAAGATAGATGTACAAGTGTGTGTGTGTGTGTGTGTGTGTGTGTGTGTGTGTGTGTGTGTGTGCGTGCGCGTGTGTGTGTGTGTACCTCAAGCGTGTGGCACTTGCTCTTGAAGCGATCACACAGTTTCTGGTAGTTCTGCAGGACTTCAGTGAGCTCAGGACTCAGGTCAGCACCACCACTAGAGGGCGTCTTACTGAGCAACACATTAATGCTGTCCTTCAGGATCTTCACACGCACTTCCTTCTGCAGCACATCCTCTTTAGCTCTCTGAAACACACATCACAACAGAGCTCTGTAAACAGTTCAACACACACTTGCGGGTCTCTTCACGCCCACTTGAACACTTGGTCCAAATACAGGGAAAACGTCCCGTAAGTAGACGAGTGGTGAAGGGTGTGGGTTTTGGGACAGTCCCATATATAAGCACCTTCATCTCCTGCAGCGCCTCCTCCAGCTCCTCTGGGCTCTTGTACTCAAAGTCTCTCATGAGGAACTCCTCGTCCACTTGAATCATCCACTCGCGCATCTCCGCCACGTCTTTCTTCATATTCGTCACTTTCTCCTGACCTTCACTCACACGCTCCTCACGCCTCAACAACTGCAAGCAAGATTGAAAGTGTTTTACATCGACATCTGCTCAAGAAGGACATGTTGGGTTACTGATTGATTCCTACACTGTGTTGAGACCAGTTCACTGAGTTGTACGAACCTGTTTACTGAGCTCGTCCCAGCGTCTCTGACTGCGGTCTAACTCCTCCTGTCCCCAGCGGATCAGAGCCGGCGTCGAGCTCTGCTGGACGGCCGACACGTTCTCTGCAATCTGCTTCAGGGACGAGTCCACGCTCTCCATCTCACTCACCAACCTCTGCACACACAGAGTGGACTATCACAAACACCACAGGCAGAAACTCTTAACCAGGTCGAGTCCTGCTGATTAACCACCTAAACCGGCTTACAACTGAGAGAAACTAGTGATGCACCGAAAATATTCAGTTTCTAAACACTTTTTGAGGGCTGAAGTCATTAAGCGAAACCATTTTCGTTTAAACGGCCCCATAGTTGACAATTAACCCTGGTTTTGTGTTCCAAATCATGCATTTTCTAGTATTACATTAATATTATGATGTACTAATGAAACATCTTCGAAATGGAAATTAAAGTCTTCATGTAAACAAAACCCCAAAATTTAAGTTTACTCAAGCAATTAATCAAATGTAATAAATCAACGCTCAAGAGAAAACTGAATATTTAAACTGTAATGTAAGTGCATTAACACTTCTCCGCTGAAGCGCTTGACTGGCTGTGTGAGTCTGTTTCGTGAACACACGGTGGATAAGCTACAACAGGTAAACATGTCAGCTGTGTGGACACTAGATCTGGGTGCACGATATCCATTTCTCATTCGATGGATCTTCGTTTTGATAAAACGCCTGTGGTTTTCAGTTGATGCGTGAACTTCTCTAAACATTTATTTGTTGCGTTAATTTTGATATGAAAGAGTCTGAGCTGATAAATTTTGCCGTTCTGCAAAACGTTGTTTCGCCGCTCTTTAATGCAGCGTGACGGATCGCTGCAGCGCTTCAGTTCAAGCGGCTCGTGAACTGATCATCTCTTACTCTTTACTACTAGTTACAGCACCAAATAAACATGGATGAACATCAGATGAAATGTTGAAAGATATATTACAACTTATCATGTCTCATGTAATCGCGTTTCAGCCGCGGAAAGACGTCAATAAAACAGCTTGTGAACTAAATGTCACATAGCATTACAGTTTAAATGTTCAGTTTTTACTTGAGTGTTGATTATTACTTTTGATTAATTGCTTGAGTAAACGTAAATGTTTTGGTTTTGTTTACATTAAGACTTAATTTCCGTTTCGAAAATGTGTCATTAGTACATCATAATATTAATGTTATACTAGAAAATGCATTATTTGCAGAAATACTTGCCCACATGTGGAACACGGAAATTTGTAATGCGTTTTGGCCGTTCATTTACACGACAATGGCGTTTTGGGAGCCTGAAAACACAAACTTTAAAAAAAAAGGATTTCAAAGTGAAAACAATACCGTTATAGTCTCCATGTAAACTACAAAAACGTGAATTTGTGAAAATGGTGACAAAGTGACATCGCCCCCCACTGGCCTGCATGATAACGGAGTTTAGTCGTTTTCGTGGATCCGTGTGAACGGGGATCGTTTGACAACGGCGTCGTCTGTGCGCGGAAAAAGCCCTTTTTAGCAGATCGTTGTCGTGTAAACGTACCCCCCCAAAAAATTGCATTTAAAAATTGAAATGAAGCTTAGATGAAAAATGTAAACTTAAACTCGAATAGAAAATTGTTGGCAACTAACTGAAATAAATAAGTTACTAAAACTGAAAAAAAAAAAAATATATATATATATATATGTATATATAATATATATATATATATAATATATATATTATATATACATATATATATATATATATAATTGAAAGTGATATAAAAACTGATTATGCTGCATTATAACAGCTCAGTTTTTATTTCAGAGTTGTTTGTTACATTTGATTCATTAATTGAATATTAAATAAACTTTTGGTTTTTGGCTAAATAAAACTTTAATTTCGGTTCTGGTAAAAAAAGAAAAGAAAAATAATTTCAGTGCACTACTACTTGAACGCATGTAACTATCAGCGTTATTCTGGATTATTCACCAGTATCCGTCCACATCAATGTCATGTTTAGCGCGTTGACCTCTGACCTTGCACTGGCTGAGTTCCTCCTGCAGTTTGTCCCCGCGACTGAATCCGCTGGCGTCTCGAGACAGAAGCTCCTCGACCGCATCCAGCCAGCGCTGCACCTCCTCACTCTTCACCTGACCATCATCAACACAAGCATCAAGACACACAGCCTTCACGCCAGCTCAACACGTTCCAGCGGATCAGCCCCTCACCTGTGTGTCCTTCATGCTACCCAGAATGCACTGCAGCACGCTGAGCTGGTCCAGGGCGGCAGTGGAGAGTTGGGTCCAGCACTGCTCCTCTGTCTCCGACACCTTCAGCCGCTGCTGCTCGATCTCAGCGTGGAGAGCCTGGAGGACGGGGCGAAACTGCATTACCCACAAGCCCCTGCGGCTTTATCTCCAATCACACTGAGACAGGCTTTACTTCAAATGATTGGAGCTTAAAAACACATTATAAACGACCCTGCCGACCCGAAGAATGAATCCCTGCCAAACCATTATGGTCATGCTGTAAAGTTATGATTCGCCTGGTTCAGTCAAACTGATGATGATAACTTATTTAAAGTAACAGATCGATAGACAACGCAAATGGGGCAAACGTGTCATTAGTACAGCACATAATGTTAGTGTACTATACTAGTAAACTAGATTTATTATCTGCATAAAAACTGTCCACATTTGGAACACAAAACCAGGAATTTTATTGACTAAAAATAACTATATAAAAAAATGTTTTGTAAAATAAAATAAAACTTAAATTGAAAAAAAAAAAGAAACGTTGTCGTTGTCGTATTTCAATTATTTGAAAAAATTTTTTACTAAAATTACTACAATAAAAATACATTTAAAAGCACAACAGAAATATAAAAAAAAAACTAATAGAAATGATAAATGCACATAGAATTCTTAAAACTTACAAAAAATTTTTATTTAAATATAAAAGCCCGTTTAAAATATTAACAAAATAGTATTTAAAAAATACTAAAATAACACTGCTCAAAACGAATGTACTGCTGACTAAAATGTTTTTATTTTATTTTTAAATATGACTAAAATTATTTGTGAGCGTCTGTGCAGTAATTTAATCATATAAAAGTATGTATAATCACAATAAAGGGGATCAGTAACAGTGACAAGCGTATGTAAGCCATATGCATCAAATGATGTATGTTTGTCTGGAGAGAAATGAAATGAAAAAAAAATGAAAAAAATTTAATAAAAAGTTACACTTCATTTTAAGGTGTCCATCTTACAGTGTAATTATACACATACATACATATAAATATATATACTATAGGATTAGGGTTTGGTTTAGGCTTAGTTGCATGTAATTATGCGTAACTACACGTAAAGTGTAACACTAAAACAAAGTATTACAAATAAAATAAAATAATAAAATAAAATCAGACCTCAGTATACCTCTTATACGTTATATACGTTTTAAAATTCTGAATTAAATGTATCTTTCTTTTTCAGGGGTAAGTATTTACTGTTAAATAGTTATAAAGTTATAATATTATTACACAGAGGAACCCCTATAGACCCTTATGGGACTGTGTGTGAAGATCATTGGGACTGTGTGTGAAGATCATTGGGACTGTGTGTGAAGATCATTGGGACTGTGTGTGAAGATCATTGGGACTGTGTGTGAAGATCATTGGGGCTGTGTGTGAAGATCATTGGGACTGTGTGTGAAGATCATTGGGGCTGTGTGTGAAGATCATTGGGACTGTGTGTGAAAATCATTGGGGCTGTGTGTGAAGATTATTGGGACTGTGTGTGAAGATCATTGGGACTGTGTGTGAAGATCAGGATGCCATCAGTGTGTCAGAGCGCAATAACTCCTTCACACCTGCAGGTGGAGACACAACTCAAGCATCAGTCAAAAACCCTCTTTCTAAAAGTGAAATATCACTCCCACAGAGTCTAAAATAGGAGATCCTGGTTCTCCCAGTCCATAGTCAGCCCATAATGCACAGCTGGAGTCCAGGGCAGGTTTCGGCAGCGCTGTGGACGCGCTCTGCCACGTGTCCCGGCTCTCCTGGCGAAGGCCAGAGACTGCCAAAGGAGCGTATCAATATTTACACCACTTTAAATAAATGCCAGCCTGCGTTTGCTCTCTTTGTTTGGCTTTGCCATCTTAGTCGTTGGCTTTCATCCCCCCATCATGCACTTGCAGAGAGAAACACGTCCACAAATCAAAAGCAAGCGTCAGCTGAGAGACTGTACACACACGGGTCAAGTGGAGATCCAAACAGAACCAACACACGGCACAGCGCTGGACCAACACACACACACTGTGCTCTGGGTTCCAGTGGCTTGCATTCATTCGTGTGCGAGTGCTAGAGACAGAACACACGGGATTGTGGGAACTTTACCGTGTTCTGGAGTTCCCGTTTGGTGAACTCTGACCTGTGAAGTCACGTGACCAACAGCAGATCGGTGTTTCTAGCTGAATTAGTGGACTAGATTGCATACTTTTACGATTTATTCTGTGGGATTGTGTTTTCAAAAAAGATGCTGCAGAATGTGACATCATATTATGATCGCTGAAATCTTGCTCTTCTGTCCAAACCGACCTATGATAACATTGTGTTTAATATAAACTGAAGTTTTGTCGTCTGCCGCTTTAAATGCTCGTGCTCTTTAATATCAGGTGGACTCTGATTGGCTGTCAGTGTTTTTATTGTTCATCAGCTGGAAAAAAAAATCATCCTGAAAGTGATTCCAGTGATGTCGTTCCTCTGTGTCGCTGTTATAGTTGTGGTGTGAGCCTCAGTATTCTCATAGAGTTAGAGCGATTATTAAAACTTTTAAGTTATAGTCATTCATTGTTATGGTTTTTTGGCCGTAACTACCATTCACTTCCTACAATATAAGAGACAAGGGAGATTCAAACTGGAGATATCCAAATCTAAAGCAAGTATCTTAAACAGCTTTTACCTCAGTGGAGAATAGAGGGACACAATATGAAGTAAAGAGTGAAAAATCTCAAACAACCATCTCAAACACACACTCACTCAGACACTCACTCACTCACTCACTCAGACACTCACTCACTCACTCAGACACTCACTCACTCACTCAGACACTCACTCACACACACACACAGACCCTCACTCACTCACTCACACACTCACACACTCACTCACTCACTCAGTCACTCACTCAGACACACACACACACACTCACTCACACACACACACACAGACCCTCACTCACTCACTCACTCACTCACTCAGACACTCACTCACTCAGACACTCACTCACACACTCACTCACACACACACACAGACCCTCACTCACTCACTCACTCACTCACTCACTCACTCACTCACTCAGACACTCACTCACTCAGACACTCACTCACTCACTCACTCACTCACACACTCACTCACTCACTCAGACACTCACTCACTCAGACACTCACTCACTCAGACACTCACTCACTCAGACACTCACTCACTCAGACACTCACTCAGACACTCACTCACTCAGACACTCACTCACACACTCACTCACTCACTCAGACACTCACTCACTCAGACACTCACTCACTCAGACACTCACTCACTCAGACACTCACTCACTCAGACACTCACTCACTCAGACACTCACTCACTCAGACACTCACTCAGACACTCACTCACTCAGACACACACACACACACACACACACACACACAGACCCTCACTCACTCACTCGGACACTCACTCAGACACTCACTCAGACACTCACTCAGACACTCACTCAGACACTCACTCAGACACTCACTCACTCACTCACTCACTCACTCACTCACTCACTCACTCAGACACTCAGACACTCAGACACTCAGACACTCAGACACTCAGACACTCACACACTCACACACTCACACACTCACACACTCACTCAGACACTCACTCAGACATTCACTCACTCACTCAGACACTCACTCACTCAGACACTCACTCACTCACTCACTCAGACACTCACTCACTCACTCAGACACTCAGACACTCACTCACTCAGACACTCACTCACACACTCACTCACTCAGACACTCACTCACTCACTCACTCACACACTCACACACTCACTCACTCACTCAGACACTCACTCACTCAGACACTCACACACTCACTCACTCAGACACTCACTCACACACTCACTCACTCACTCACTCACTCACTCAGACACTCAGTCACACACTCACTCACTCACTCACTCACTCAGACACTCACTCACTCAGACACTCACTCACTCACTCACTCACTCAGACACATACTCAGACAATCACTCACTCAGACACCCACTCACACACTCACTCACTCAGACACTCACTCACACACTCACTCACTCACTCACTCACTCACTCACTCACTCAGACACTCACTCACTCAGACACTCACTCACTCAGACACTCACTCACTCAGACACTCACTCACTCAGACACTCACTCACTCAGACACCCACTCACTCAGACACTCACTCAGACACTCAGACACTCACACACTCACTCACTCAGACACTCACTCACTCAGACACTCACTCACTCACTCACTCACTCAGACACACACTCAGACACACACTCAGACACACACACTCAGACACTCACTCAGACACTCACTCAGACACTCACTCAGACACTCACTCAGACACTCACTCAGACACTCACTCAGACACTCACTCACTCACTCACTCAGACACTCACTCACTCAGACACTCACTCACTCACACACACACTCACTCAGACACTCACACACTCACTCAAACACTCAGACACTCACTCACTCAGACACTCACTTAAACACTCACTCACACACTCGCTCACTCACTCACTCACTCACTCACTCAGACACTCACTCAGACACTCACTCAGACACTCACTCAGACACTCACTCACTCAGACACTCACTCACTCAGACACTCACTCACTCAGACACTCACTCAGACACCCACTCACTCAGACACTCACTCAGACACTCAGACACTCACACACTCACTCACTCAGACACTCACTCAGACACTCACTCACTCAGACACTCACTCAGACACCCACTCACTCAGACACTCACTCAGACACCCACTCACTCAGACACTCACTCAGACACTCACTCACTCAGACACTCACTCAGACACCCACTCACTCAGACACTCACTCAGACACTCAGACACTCACACACTCACTCACTCAGACACTCACTCACTCAGACACTCACTCACTCACTCACTCACTCAGACACACACTCAGACACACACTCAGACACACACTCAGACACACACACTCAGACACTCACTCAGACACTCACTCAGACACTCACTCAGACACTCACTCAGACACTCACTCAGACACTCACTCACTCACTCACTCAGACACTCACTCACTCAGACACTCACTCACTCACACACACACTCACTCAGACACTCACACACTCACTCAAACACTCAGACACTCACTCACTCAGACACTCACTTAAACACTCACTCACACACTCGCTCACTCACTCACTCACTCAGACACTCACTCAGACACTCACTCAGACACTCACTCAGACACTCACTCAGACACTCACTCACTCAGACACTCACTCACTCAGACACTCACTCAGACACTCACTCACTCAGAAACTCACTCACTTAAACACTCACTCACTCACTCACTCACTCACTCACTCACTCACTCACTCACTCACTCACTCAGACACTCAGACACTCACTCACTCACTCACTCAGACACTCACTCACTCACTCACTTAGACACTCACTCACTCACTCACTCAGACACTCACTCAGACACTCACTCACTCAGACACTCACTCAGACACTCAGACACTCACTCACTCACTCACTCAGACACTCAGACACTCACTCACTCACTCACTCACTCAGACACTCACTCACTCACTCACTTAGACACTCACTCACTCACTCACTCAGACACTCACTCACTCAGACACTCACTCAGACACTCAGACACTCACTCACTCACTCAGACACTCACTCAGACACTCACTCACTCAGACACTCACTCAGACACTCAGACCCTCACTCACTCACTCACTCACTCACTCACACACTCAGACACACTCACTCACTCAGACACTCACTCAGACACTCACTCAGACACTCACTCACTCACTCACTCACTCAGACACTCAGACACTCACTCAGACACTCACTCAGACACTCACTCAGACACTCACTCAGACACTCACTCAGACACTCACTCAGACACTCACTCAGACACTCACTCAGACACTCAGACCCTCACTCACTCACTCACTCACTCACTCACACACTCAGACACACTCACTCACTCAGACACTCACTCAGACACTCACTCAGACACTCACTCACTCACTCACTCACTCAGACACTCAGACACTCACTCAGACACTCACTCAGACACTCACTCAGACACTCACTCAGACACTCACTCAGACACTCACTCAGACACTCACTCAGACACTCAGACACTCACTCACTCACTCACTCACTCAGACACTCACTCACTCAGACACTCACTCACTCAGACACTCACTCACTCACTCACTCACTCACTCACTCACTCACTCACTCAGACACTCACTCACTCACACACTCAGACACTCACTCAGACACTCACTCAGACACTCACTCACTCACTCACTCAGACACTCACTCACTCACACACTCACTCACTCACTCAGACACTCACTCACTCACTCACTCACTCACTCAGAAACTCACTCCCTCACACACTCAGACACTCACTCAGACACTCACTCACTCAGACACTCACTCACTCAGACACTCACTCACTCAGACACTCACTCACTCAGACACTCACTCACTCACTCACTCACTCACTCACTCACTCACTCACTCAGACACTCACTCACTCACACACTCAGACACTCACTCAGACACTCACTCAGACACTCACTCACTCACTCACTCAGACACTCACTCACTCACACACTCACTCACTCACTCAGACACTCACTCACTCACTCACTCACTCACTCAGAAACTCACTCCCTCACACACTCAGACACTCACTCAGACACTCACTCACTCAGACACTCACTCACTCAGACACTCACTCACTCAGACACTCAGACACTCACTCACTCAGACACTCACTCACTCAGACACTCACTCACTCAGACACTCACTCACTCAGACACTCACTCAGACACTCACTCAGACACTCACTCAGACACTCACTCACTCAGACACACACTCAGACACTCACTCAGACCCTCACTCACTCACTCAGACACACACTCAGACACTCACTCAGACACTCACTCAGACACTCACTCAGACACTCACTCAGACACTCACTCAGACACTCACTCACTCACTCACACACACCTGAGCTTTAAGGAGTCCCTGTTCAGCAGAGGTTATGTCTGTGACGTCAGTGCTGATTGTGTTCAGTCTGGTCTGGAACTGCTCCAGCGCTCTGGACTCCACCAGCCCCGACAACACTACAGAGAGGAACACACAAACACATTATACACACACAGCATTTACAGACATCCATCCATGTAACCGAAAATATTTTATATTGATATTTTTTCAATCAATATGCATAAGGGAAAGTATCATTTTAAAAGCTGAAACTCATTTTTATTTTATTTTCTCCTATTTTAATTACATTTGAGCAATTTTCCTGCATTTTTTTTAATTCAAAAAATATTCTGTGTTGCTGTGCCACAGAAATGAGCTACAGGTATGATATTTAAATCTACTAGATTTATGTTTTCAGATTTAAGTTTGAAGTCGGCGCAATGATATATACTTTACATCCGAACACTTCCTCTTCTGTAATTAATAATGTATGTGAAAGGCCCCTTCTAAGATGTGGAATATCAGCGAAGACACGAAAAAAACTGCCTGTGGCTCATTTGTGTTTGTCATTGTGTGTGTGTGTGTGTGTGTGTGTGTGTGTGTGTGTGTGTGTGTGTGTGTGTGTGTGTGTGTGTGTGTGTGTGCGTGTGCGTGTGCATGTGCGCACATGCGTGCGTGTATGTGTATTTGCGTGTGTGCGCATGCGTGCGTATGCGTGTGTGTGTTTGTGCGTGAGTGTGAGTGTGTGCACGCGTGTTCATGTGTGTGTGTGTGTGTGTGTGTGTGTGTGTGTGTGTGTGTGCGCGTGTGTGTGTATGCATGTGTGTGCATGCGTGCGTATGCGTGTGCGTGTGTGTGTGTGTGTGTGTGTGTGTATGTGGTTAGCTTGGATCCCAGATGTTAGAGGTCAACAAGTCAAATAAATGGAACATAAGTTTTCCGGTTGTCCCACGAACATTAAACTGTGTGTGTTTGTGTTTTCATGCAACTTTACTTCAGGGGCAAAATAGCTGAGAAATGGCCCAGATGGGATGAGGCAAACACTCATTCTGAGGACATCCTTGAAGGTAAAAATTACTCATAAATAGAGCAAACAATATTTGTGTTTATGGATCAGGGGTTTGTTCTAGTCTTTAGTCATTATACTAATCTCTATATAAATACATCAGCAGCCTGCCAGACAGCAGTAGACATGAGTGTGTGTTTATGTAGCTGTCCTGCACAACATGCTCCCCTGAACTTCTGACACTGACCTGGGAATGTGCTCAGTTAGGAAACACTATTTTTAAGTCAAGCGACATGTTGTTGTTGTCGTTTTCATTCTGGTTTAATACAGTCAATATGATTAGCAGTGCATAAAACAACAGAAGTCTGTGGCATGTCCTCGTACCCATGGCTAGATAAATGTGGATGTAAGAGAGATTTGCTGAAGCTTTAAGGTTAAACACTGATGTGCTTTTCCTTGGAGCTGTTTCAAGAACACACACACACACACACACAGACAGGTTTATCAGTGTATAAAAGCTTTCTCAGGGGCCACACTGACTTTACAGCCATAAATAGACTGCTCTCTCTCTCACTCTGCCTCGGCTCTTGTTGGCTCCACAAATGATTTACCTGTTGCGTAAGTCACCATTTCTGTCTTTCAATAAAACTGATGGGAACAAGAGAAACAGAGACAGAGAAAGAGAAAGAGAGGTCCATCTTGGGACCAATTCAAATCCCAGGACTTGTATCTCTCTGTAGATCTGCTTTAAAACCCAGTGAACATTTTACCCAGATAGCATGGTGACATTGATACAATGTTGAGTTTTGATCTAAACCATCATTTTGGTTGAGATTGACATTTCAATGTTTAAAGTGTGCTGGATCAGCATTGAAATTTTGATGAAAGCCAACAACACACATGGGTGGAGACAGTGACATTGAACTAACAGTGATTTGTAGTTGATGAGCACAAGATCATTCAGGCGTATCTCTGCAGAACACTAGTGGGTGTTTCTCGATCAGTGGGGCGGTTTCAAACCACAATGGGCATTTTCAACCGCTTTACCTGATTTGCTGTAATCCACTGTGGGCTTGGTTTAGGGGTGGGCCTTCATGATTTTAGCAAGTCTGTTGAAAAATGGTTGAAAAACATTTACCTGTATTGTAGTTTGAAATTGGCCACTGATTGGTAAACGCCCATTTTGTCTTTGCATGTGCACTTCTCAGTAGTCTAATGCTTCCTCATTAGAGTGAAAACATGTGCATCCTATACAGAAGTCTTGTTTGTTGAATCACCTGACATACATGACTTCTCTAGCACAGTTTCAAACAATGGTGCATCTACCTTATTTCTCTGTTCCTTTGTTTTGCATGCTTATTTGCGTTTGATTTGTGTTGTTACTCACTGTAATTAGATTACAAAGTTATTAAAGTGTTTGAATAAAGCATCTATTTTTCTACATTCTTAAAAAATGCATCTTGCTATAGTAAAGTTTATTAGGAATTTCCTGAATAAAGTTATGTCATTTAACAGATTTCTTAAGGTGCAAGAGACATGAACATGAGCAAGAATGTTAACATAGCCCATGTCTTGTCTCGGTCAGTGCTTGCATGCAAACACATTGCTCCTTTAGTAGGAGTGAAGGCAGATGAAGATGGACAATTAAAAAAGCACCCTCCTGATAATGCTGACATTGATCATACATTGAGTTGTTGTCGACAGCATAATCACCTGACCTGGGACTTGATGATATCCTGTATCTTATCACTGCTTAATCAGGTAATCATTCATATTCCTGAATCTGTATTCAATTTGAGAAATAACTGATTTCCATTCAGTTTAGCTTGTTTCCACTGAAACACAATAACAAAAAAAACATCTAGTGTTTATTAAGAAACTGACTGACATGGCTATTTTGTGATAATTAAAGAGATTGGGGTCTACATAAGGTGAATCTGCAGCTTTAAAGAGATAGTTCAGCCTGAAATTAAAATTATGTCATCATTTATTTACCCTCAAGTTGTTCCAAACCTGTATGAATGTCTTTCTTCTGCTGCACACAAAAGAATATAGAGTGAATAATGCCGGTAACCAGACAGTTGATGTTAGCCATTGACTTCCATTATTTCCTACTATGGAAATCAATGGCCACCGTCAACTTTCTGGTTACCGACATTCTTTAAAATATTTTATTTTGTGTTCAAAAGAATAAAGAAACTCATACAGGCTTGGAACAACTTGAGGGTGAGTAAATGATTACAGAATTTTCATTTCGGGCTGAACTATCTCTTTAAAGAAGTTTTCTAAGATCTTTTTTATTCTACAAGATAAAAGTGTTATTTGAATGCTGTAGTTTCACAGAAAATGAAATGAATGGCTATGGCTCAGAGGTGTTTGTTCCTCTTCATGAAGAGTTTAGCTCCAGCACCTGAAGTGTTCATTGATCTGATGACCTCGATTATCTGCCTCAGGTGTTTAATTAGGGCTGGAGATAAATCCGACACCCCTGCTAGTGTTTTCTTTTGATATTAAAGCATTCATAGAAATAAATAAACAGAATTTTACGATACTATAATCGTAGTTAGAATATTTTGTTTTCAGTGGCTTTAAAAAAAAAAGTGAATCATATTGTGTTTAGTATATTAACATTATTGAATGTGACTGTATGTATGACAACTGAATTGATTCGTTCTTGAGTAACATCATGCTTTCTTTTTCAGATTTCAGAGAACCCAAAGGAAAAGAGGCAGTATCTGAGGCAGTATCTGATGCAAGACAGATTTTTAAAAACCTGAACCGCTGGACCTGTAGTTATGATGACATCAGACTTCTGAAGCCAATTTTATTTTTAAAGGTTGAAATGCTTTTGTCCTATTTCTCCCCCTTTCTTTTAAAAAAATGATATTTGAATATATTTGTTGTCATTGATTGATTGAATAAAATAAATTGACTCAACTGCTGGAAAGGTGTCATTTATATTTGAAAAGGTTTTCGACAAATTTAGAAATGGTCAGGAATTTGTTGACGCACCATTGAAGTGTGATTGAAATATTAATGTTGTTTCAACATTAATTGGTACATCAGATGGCAACATTGTTTGACATTCCTTTTCAGTCTTTCAACAAAATGTATTTAGAATCAACATCACATTGTAACATTGATCAAACCATATTACCAAAGATTATTTTTTGTTAATTTCAGTGTTAATTCAACAGCAGTGATTTAGATTCAACATCATAGTGTAGCGTTGATTCAACAATATTACCATTGATTATTTTTGTTAAAGTGTAGCTTTGATTCAACAATATTACCATTGATTATTTTTGTTAATTTCAATATTGATTCAGCATCAGTGATATAGAATCAATCATAGTGTAACGTTGATTCAACAATATTACCATTGGTTATTTTTGTTAATTTCAATATTGATTCCGCATCAGTGATATAGAATCAATCATAGTGCAACGTTGATTCAACAATATTACCATTGGTTATTTTTGTTAATTTCAGAGCTGATTCAACAGCAGTGATGTAGATTCAACATCATTGTGTAACGTTGATTCAACAATATTACCATTGATTATTTTTGTTAATTTCAATATTGATTCAACAGCAGTGATGTATAATCAATCATAGTGTAACATTGATTCAATAGCATTACCATTGATTTTTTGTTCAACATAGTTTCAACATTAACTGAGGGTGCAAAAGTGATGTTGATAAAATATCACTTTGTAATGTTGAATCAATACTATTACCGTTGATTTTTGGTTGAATTGCCAACATTATTTCAACATTAACTGAGGGTGCAAGAGTGATATTAAAGCAACATTACTTTGTAACGTTAATTCAATGCAATTAGCGTTGACGCATCAACACTGAGTCAACATTGTTTCAATGATTACATGCTATCTGGGTAAGGTAACAGTTATACTATGTAAGAAAGATGTTTCATCCAAAGTGACTTACAGAACATTCGAGGATTACATGAAGGTTATTTATAGGTTGTGATTGCTAGTTTAGGGCTGCACAATGGTCAAAAAATTTTAAAAAAAAAAATATTTT
The DNA here is from genome assembly GCA_029959095.1 of Rhinichthys osculus. Lineage (NCBI taxonomy): Eukaryota > Metazoa > Chordata > Actinopteri > Cypriniformes > Leuciscidae > Rhinichthys > Rhinichthys osculus. Next base: position 30,315,715 of record JARWKJ010000021.1, read on the forward strand.
TACGCAAAAATTAAACAGTGAAATTCTTTATATTAATCCCCAAAATTCCAAATTATGTTAACTTTTTTTTTTATCATAAGTGCATTTATTCAGCAACCACAATCGCAAACAATAAACCTGAGATTCATGACGGGGAAGGTTTGATGGCAGGTTTAGTCACTGTGAAGGTCAAAACGTGGAAGCGAGTTAGCATTTTAGCCCTTCCGGTTCCATCGTCCCGAAGTCAATGGGTTTTTTGAATGGGGTTTTGGTTGAATGGCTGAAATAAGGTCTGTGGTGAACAAAAGCTCAAGACACTTTCACGTTTTATTCTACAACGTAAAATACATCAGTATTACCCCACTCGTGATGCTGTTACGTGTCTTGAAAAAGGCGTTGGTAACCAGTGGCTAATGGGACTACAGAGGCTGTCGAGGAGATTAAACGTCCTCACGCTGAACATGTAAACTCAGTCGCTTTTACAGCATCGTCATGCTTATAACTGGGCTCTTATAAACTATTCTAACTCAAACGCTCTGGGAAAGTGTTTTTAGATAAGAACTGAAAGAGTTGTGGGAAGCTCAGTGATGGTGACGTTGAAGTCGTGGGACCGTGGTGTGGTTTGTTTATTTAGCTTTTTGCTTCTGACGATTTAATTAGGCTTCAAAATTAATCAAGGTTGTGTTCATCTGTGATAACTATCTTGGACAAAACGTGCAAGTATCAAAAACTTTAGTTGAACACAGAGCTTGTTTTTTTCAGAGCGGTAAACCAAAAGCCTATGGGAAAATCCTACTGGGTTTTTGTCGAGGGAACCGGTGTGATGCGAACTGCAGATCGACCTACAAAGTGACGTCGTACCCGCTCTATAGTGAGTTCAGTCTGCTGAGCTGTTGTTTGTGGCGTTATTACCCATGTAGTGATTGAAACGAATGAGTTCCAGCTCAATTTGAACTTAGTAGACACTTAAATACTATGGAAGTCCACGGGATCCATCAACTGTTTGGTTTCCGACATTCTTCAAAATATCTTATTTTGTGTTCAGCTGAAGAAAGAAACTCATGCAGGTTTGAAACAACTTGAGTAAATGAAGACAGGATTTTCATTTTAAGAGAACTATCCCTTTAAATGCAATCCTGTAGGAATATTCTGTTCTTTCTCCAGAAGTGATTTAATTTCTCTTTGATTTAAAAGCTAAACTAGCAATTTTCACAATCCCAAGCTCCCTCAAATTGCAGACTGGAGCGGCATTCTTTAAGTGTTGAGAGTGTTTTGTAAGGGCTGTGACCTGGCGATGTGTACCTGTAGTGATGTCCTGCTGCCGTGTCTTGAGCTCTTGAGCGGTCGAGCTGTGGCGGGATGCCAGCGCCGTCACACTGGGCCTCATGGTATCAGGAACACCGGGTTCTGCGGCCAGACGCTCCGTATGATCACGGAGATCTTCCACCTGCGGCTGAAGCTTTTCCAGCTCTGCTATCCGAGCCTGAAACACAGATACAGTACACATCTGCTCTGTGTCCAAAATCACATAAGCCACTCTTAAAAGTAAAGGTTTTATTGGCATCAAGAACCTTTGACATTCATGGAACCCTTCCATTCTATAAAACGTTCTGTACACTCTTACAAATAAAGGTTTTAAAAGGGAGTTTTTGCTGTGATGCCATACAAGAACCAGTTTGGGTTCCCTAAAGAACCGTTCAGTGATCAGTTAACCATTGTTTAGTGTGCAATAGCACATTTTAATAATCTATAAAGAATTTGTTTTGCAGTGGAAAGGTTCCATTGAACCATCAATGCCAATAACATCATTCATTTTTAAGAGTGGATAGTGGGAAAAACGTTATTTAGATTCTAAAATGTTCTTCAAATGAAGACAAAATGGTTCTTTTAAGATCTGTCCCCTAAGAGTGTACAGTTACATTTCTGTTAACATCTGATCTGAGAACAGTATCTTGCATAAAGTAGCCTGGAATGTGACGGACCTCACAGTCATCTCTGAGTGTCTGGAGGTCCTGCTGGTTGTCTTTTGCTCTAAAGTCTTTCGAGGAGATCAACCATTTCTCCTGTTCCTGCAGGACTCCATCGGCAGCCCTCAGTCCTGACAGAACCGACGCCACCCGCTCTAGAACGTGAGCTCGGTTCCTCAGCTCCCGGATCAGGTTCTGGCAGCTCTCCCATTCCTTACACACAGAGTCAAGGCCACAACGGGCCACCTCTGCAGACAGGCCTTCTATAGAGACAGATTTAATCGGTAGGAGAAGACAAAAACCATCATTTATCTTAATAAACCCATAATAATTCCCAACCTTTCTCCAACTGTTCAATCATCTTCTCTCCATTCTCCACCATCTCTTTCACCAGAGCCTCATTTTCAGCAAGCTCCACCCCCAGGACCTACAGAGACGGGACAAAAATATTCAGTCGGCCAAATTTATGAACAAGTAAATGTTAGTGTGTGTCAACACAATGTGTCACCTGTAGTTTTTCCTTCAGGACAGGCGAGTCTCCAGCAGCTCCGGCGGATGATTTCCATGCAGCCAGCTGAGACAAAAGCTTGGGAACATCGGTTTCAGCTCTAAAAAACACATCAGAGTTCACATGAGGGAGTGCTACAGCTGAGCAGAACAACAGAGAAGGTGTGCAAACACTGTATAGCTTATGCTAACGTTCACAAATGTGCTGATTATGAACATAGGCGTAACCGCGAAATGAAAGAAATCCATGATGTGTTTTGCTTGAACAGCTGCTAATCTGTAATGCTCAAGATGTTTTTTAGATTGTCAAAAAAACACTGGCTGGAAAGACATCAGATAGCCCAAGCAGGTCCAATATTTTTGTGTGTGTGTGTGTGTAGTCCATTGCAGGATAAATCCTGGATTTTGTTCCATTTTTTTCTAATTATTGCGGCCTAAAATGACTGAATCTGACTGAAAAAGACAAAACGCATGTTGTTTTGTCGGGGATGTTTGTCGTACAGTCTCCTGAGCTCGCCGTCTGTATCGAGATGCCGTCGTTTGGGTGGGGCGGGTGGAGGAAGCTCTCGGTCGCTGCTCGTGAAGGTCTGCTCCATCCGTGTTGTTACTGTCGTGACTGTCTCCATGACAAACCTCTCCTGTACCTGGGACACCCCGGTCACAGACACTGCTTCGGTTACCTGGAAACAGAGACAGACACTTGGAATCAAAAGCTCATGTGCAACAATGCACACAAGAGAGATGTGTATCTGACCTGGCTGGAGCAGTCCTCGAGTTTTTGGACCAGGTTGTCCCAGCGTTGGGTCAATTGGTCTGTGTCTGTCTCGATCCTCTGAGCTGCGGCTGGACTGTCTAACAGCAACATCACGTCCTGTCCAGCATCTGACAGAGCACTCAGGGTCCTCCGCTTCTGGGCCATGTCCTCCTTAAGGCTCTGCCATGGGTTCAGAGGTCAAAACAGTGATGCTCTTATCGACCAGACAGACTTCAGCTGGATAATGTTAATACAAAGTCATGCATGTTTGTCTACTCACGGCTAATCTGCGGACGCTGCCATTTATTTCACTGGGGTCTTTAAAATCACAAGTCTGAACTTCAATCAAGGCCTTCTCCTTTTCTGAGAGCCATGATCCAAACAAACTCTGAGTGGACAAATAAGAAGACATTTAAATAATCTTTGCATCATCATTCATATGTTAATCCAAATAAAATAGAAAATAATCACACCACCCATCCCTACACAGTACTTTAGCATGCATGCATTAAACAACACTAATTTACTGTAATAAAATAGAGCAAATCTTCTGATTTGCATCACAGTTCAGTGTACTGTGACTGCAAACTGACGGAAGTGGTCTAGACGGGTGAAGGTTGTGTGCACTGTACACTAATCATGTACTGGGTCAATGGTAATGGTATCTGCAGGTCATAAACAGCCGTAATTCAATCTCACTCTTTCCCAGAATGCGGTCTGAAATGTTACAAATAGCAACCTGACCCTCAAATGCATTCTATGAACACTTCAAGTCCAAGATAAGAGCACAACACAATCGGGCCCAACACAGAGCCCTGAGGCACACACCCGATCATCTTTCAGCCAGCAGCTGTAGTGACGTCAGGCTTGGGCTGGATTGAAATTAATGTATGGATGGGCAAAAACAAATATATTTAAGTACTCAAACTTGTATTGATGATTAAACAATTATTGATCATGAAAACAAATTTAAATTAAAAATGTGTTTCAATTTGCAAACTCCAGTAATTATCAATGATCAATATCGGCCTCATTATTGATAGGATGTTTGGTATCAGGCCTCACCTGGTCGTCAAGCAGCCGCTGCCACACCAGCTGCATTTCCTCGAGTTTGTTCCAGCGTTCCTCCGTCCAGCGACACACTGCCGCCCAGCGCTCCCCCAGTGACTGTGCAGAGCAGAAGGAAAAACCAGAGAGAGAGAGAAAGTTATTCACTGAAGGACTTTTCACACACTTGTATGGCCTCTGGGAGTGTCAAATGTCTGTTCTCAACACTGCGTCCAACATTAATAGATCTCATTCCTTAGAAGAGCTATGGAAGAAGCTTGAAACAACTTGGTTTGATTACCTTTGCACTTCAGTGAGAAGAAATGTACTACAAGATTCATTCTTTTCTGCATTCACTGAGAGATATAAACACAGCTTTCACCTTAATCTCTAGTCAAACACTGCAGGTACTGTTACATAACATATTTCAAATGTAAGCAATACTCTCAAAATATAAATATGATCAGAAACAGCTTTCTAATGAGCACGTGTTCAGCAGTCTGGCCCAGGATTTGCAGTCTGTCTCACAATATATGGTTATGTGTTTTGTTTCACTACTGGTACATGACAATTAAAGCTGAAGAAACACCAAATGACAGTTAAAAAGTTGTGGCATAAAAACGAATGATTTCTATTGTCTGAAGACAATAACGGCTCTGACCAGACACTCCAAACTGCCATCTTAAAGTTACAGTAATTCTGACACAACAACAACAAATGCAGTATTTTATCCACTACCTGCAGTTGGTCCTCCAGGGCAGCGGTGGCGCTTTCCCCACTGTTCTCATCCACAACTACCACCATGTGCGTGAGAGAGTTCACCTTTACCTGCTCCACCTCCAGATCATTCTGCAACACCTGAAGATGTAGTGCAGTGAACAAAGGTCAAAGGTTAGGGTCTAAAGAATACCCATTTTATCGATTTTCTTCATTTACTCTCAAAAAAGAGAAAATGCATATTTTAATATTCTTAATATTATTCTTAATTTTAATATTATATTTATACATATTCTTTTTTTATTTATTTCTATGCATATATTTAAATAACTATATATATATATATATATATATATATATATAAAAATAAATAAACAACTGTTATTGTATTTCCATTGAAAAAAGGGAAATATATAGGAGTGAATTCAGGTTGATTGGGACACTTTTTGGCATTACTGGAAAAATGTGTCCCAATCAACTTCACCCCCTATGTGTGTGTGTGTGTGTGTGTGTGTGTGTGTGTGTGTGTGTGTGTGTGTGTGTGTGTGTGTCATGTTGCACAGAATATGTAGTAAAAATGTAGGATGTAGTAAGACACAGGGTGGATATGACATTTTTGACTTTCATTTCTTTAATTTGTACGGTTCTGTACCAAGTATGTAAGTGTGCATGTGTGAGCCTCCATATATAGTGTGGAAGCGCTTGGGTGATGTGGTCCCCTTCCTATGAGACCGTGAGACTCCTAAATATAAGCATGTGTGTGGGAGCGAACGTGTGTGTGCTCTTCATTCGCTAGCTGAACAAACATGCCGAGGTCGTGTTTGCCCCTCGTTCACTGGGGCATGTGCTGATTTGCTTATTCATTCTTCTCACAACTCAATCTCTTTCTCCTTTCAGCGGTCATGGTAAATTAACATTGGAGAACGCTTTTATTTGCAAACAGGTTATACACACACACACACACGGGACCTCTGATGCGAGTCACTCATTAACTACACAGGACTCCTGAGGACAGTTTTATTGCTCAGAGGTCGCTATTTCAGGAGAGTTTATGAACTTAATATCCACTTTGTCTCATAATTCTCTTTTAATGTTTCTTAGTAATCTTTTTCTACAATCTTCAATCTATGTTCCCTATTTCTCACAATCATCAATTGACTTTACCACAGATAAATGACGGACAGCCCAAATAGCTGCTATCCACCAATTATCCGTCAAGCTTTAAAGCTCACTGAACTGTTGGACACGTACAAAACCTCTTATTCCTTTGGGAAATTCCTTTAACAACGGTAAACAGGTGTTATTTTGCATGTCATTTGGTAGTAGGTGTCCAGAGTGGCTGTTTAATGGAGTTTTGTTCGTTCTGTTCCCAAAATCAGCCAGAAATCATTAAAAAAAAAATTCAAGCATTGGATTAGACTTGTCCTTTGTTCGTTTTAATTTCCATGATATTCATTCCATTGAATAGAAAGATTGAACAGATAAAGAGTGTGTTTGGGCTTCAACCAAGACACTTGTGCATCTGTTTACTTCATCTGTTTTAAAACCAAATAATCCACACATAAGAAGAATACTGAATGGACTCAAGTGTGAATCTTCGGTTTCAACAGCTCTGATTAATTAATATTGTGACATCCAGCCAAAGTTACATTTTATTTAAATGACAGTAGTTAAAGACACTTATTATAAAGTGAGAGCAGAAAAACTGTATGTTGAAGTCAATGTTCATGACATGTCGACTGTTGACATTTTAAATCATTTATATAAAAACGACACATACACACATATATATATATATCACTTTTTTACATTTATATTTTAAATAATATTCACTAAATTATAAATAAATCATTTGAAAATTAATATAAATTCTACGTTAGACGTTATATGAGAAAGTTTTATAGTGTTTACCTTTCTAGTACTAATTAAAGACAAGCAAATGCTATAATGTATACTATTTACTTTCTTTGTTTAAAAGCTCTGTCTAATTTATTACACCGAACTTTTAAACATTGACAGTGAACTAATGAAGATAGAAATTAAGAGCTGGGATGCTGACGCTCTCTGTGCTTTCAAAATAAAAGTCACGCATACAGTCAAAATAAAAGTGCCTCCAACACATCGAAACTCATTGGCGGAAATAAAAAAAAATGAAAAAGTCAAATCTCTGTCGATTTATAACGACCACTTATCACAACGTTCTGTATCATGACACAGTTGCCAATATCCAGTCTTACATTTATTAGAGGAGTCAAATGTATCCCTTACTTTGTGCTGCTCTATCTGTGCCAGATATCCCTCCATGTCTCCTGCTATTGGCTCCGTCTCCATCTTCCGGATCCGCCCCTCTGTCTGCGTCAGCCAATCGGAGAGCTGCTGGAGCTGCTGCTGCTGAAGGTCCATCAGAACCTCGTGAAGCCTGAAGATGGAGGAGAGAGAGACGCTCAAGCACTCTCCTCAAACACAAGAGTCCGACAGGAACACGCGTGTGTGTGTGTGTGTGTGTGTGTCAGCACCTGGACTGGCGGTCCATGCTGGCGACCCGCAGGTTTTCCCAGCGGGAGTTGAGCAGTGTCATCTGTTCTCGGATCTCGTCCTCCTCTTCCTCACTCAGATTGCCTTGCGCGATCAGCTGGTTTCCCGCCTGTAGCACGTTACCCACGCTGCTCTGGTGGGCCGTCAACTCCATCATGAAGGCCTGAGGGCAGGACACACATCAGTCACAGAACACACACCGTCTTCACAGAGGACTCAAACAGCACATATGTTGAGGTCAGGTCACTCAAAGCCCTTCTAAACAAATGTTTCAATAAGGCATATTTAAAAACAATTTTACAATGTACAAAACCCAGAACCACTGTTTTGAATTTCTGATATTTTTCCGCATTTTTTGCCAGTGATGGTTATTCTTAAAAAATAAATATTGATTTGAGTCATATAATAAGCCCCTTGTGTCAGTTTTTGACGAGGGAGAGATGGAGACTTCACCGTGATCAAGCGTGTATTAGGCACGTCTTCCTGCTTTGAGAATGAATCATTCTTTCCTCTAGTAATATATGTTGCTGATGTAATATGTAATACGCTACACCAGCTGGGATGCAGTGTTTACCTGGAGTCTAACATTTGTTAACATCGTTAATGCTTAATGTATCATGAATTAACAAATTTGACACCATTTATTAATCTGTGTTGACATTAATTTATAGATATACTATTGTTCAGTGTTAATTTGCGTAAGTTCACAATACATTAATGGCAAATTGTACCTTTAAATTATTTTATTTAATGGTTTAAAAATGTCTGTTTGATTTTCTTTGCTGTGTTTTCCGTCTACATTTTTGTAGATTCTGTTTTAATGGTCTAATTAAATTAAGAAATAATTGTATGAACAATTTAATCATTTATTAAATGGGGTCCTTTGAATTTACTTTTACCCAAATTACTTTTTTTGTGTGATAATTGTGATTGTGTTTTATGATTTAATACACATTTATCATACAAATATTGTAATCAAATTAATTCATTAATGAAACTTTTTCATCAATTACATATAAATTCCTTTACAACATAACATTACACTTTCATTTTTGTTTTGTCAAATAATGTGCTGCACAACAAGGTTTAAATGTGAGACATTGCTTAACCTTTTAATAAATTGTATTATTACTTTGAGAAGTATATTTTACTTTAAAATAAGTCATATATTTGTGCCATAATTCCTTCAAGTTCAACTTTATAACTTTTAATTATTTTAACTGTCATGAAGACATTTGTGTTTCAGAAACTGAGTGTCCATAATGATAGTTTCTCTTAAAGTCCCCCTGTGGTGAAAATCCAGCTTTTAATGTTGTTTATATGTCTATATGGTGTTTTTAATATGCTTTAACTTGTAAAGTCGACAGCATTGCTGAGTATTTTCTGCTTAAAACTGCAGTGAACCAAAGACAGTCTCAAAAACACGGCTTGAAATCGCTGGTGTTTCTGACGTCACAAACGACCTTGTAACCAATCAGATCAACGTGTGATCGTCAACCAGTGGATCTCTGAGCTGAGTGAGTGAGTGGAGGCGGGGCTCATTTGCATATTCATAAAGCCGCGGAATACTAAATGAGGCACGGGTTTCGAATTACATTAAACTATTTCAAGGCATGTAGACCTTTTTTTCAAGAAAATAACTTTTAAAAATGTCATTTTGGTGATCAAAGATGAGTTTTAAGGGATACAATTATTGACTCCAGGGGGACTTTAAATGAAACGCTGGTGAAGTGACTCTCTGGAGATGAAGTTCATGTGTTCCTCATACAGAGAAGACGGCAGACGCTGAAAACACCAGGAGCATCACGTGTGCTTCAGTATCAGACCAAACACACAGGATCCTCTGCTCTATCAGACCTGGCAGTCATCCGGGTCCCAGTGGAAATCACCACGATAACCGCCATTGCAACATCAGGACAAATAGAGCCAAATCAAACTAGCGTTATTCCCCCAGTTATGGCACGATTGGTTCAATATGTAGAAACAACACTTTCTCAATACAGCGAAAGAATAATAAAGTCAGTGTTTGATGGTTAAAGTGGGACCATAGTGCAGGGACAAGCCCATTGCTCAGAGGATCTGCACAGATTTCCCGTATTGTTGGCGCTCACTTTCTGAGAGGAATGTAAAGCCCACGCTCGCTCTCTTTCTCTATCAGTTTATGTGCACCGGCTCGGCTGTCTGTCAAAGGTCTCCCTGCCTCACAGAATTCCTCACATTCCTGGCATGTTGGGATCATGTTCTCTAGAGCATCTGAAGACGGGACACGCTAACAACACTGCAGGAGAAAGATAGCATGAGCACAGTCTTCATTACTGAAACACTGTCACCATACTGGAACTTCTAGCCTCGATGAAATATCTTGAAAAATATTGATATATTCGATCCCATTTTTGATAACGCATGGAAAAACTGCCACAACATTAAGAGCATTCAATTTAAACAGAGTTAATTTACTTTTGACCATAATCAATGCATTTCCGGTAACGCTTTACTTAAATCCTTTACGTATAATGCAAGGTATTGATAATGTACGTTATAATGTATAATATCTTTTCATCAATAATTGCAACCAAAGTTCAAATGCATTTGAACATTCACAGATTCCTTGTTACATCTGAAATTGATTGTTTGTCGTGTTTTAATGCATTATACTTTCTAACGTTGTATTATAATGTATTATAACTGTGGTTACAGTTATTCATGAGACACACAATTCATTATAAGGAGCATTACAAGGCATAATTAATGCGTTCAAATTAATTTTGTGATGCATTATACAAGTTACATAGCCTGCCTCCAGTTTTCCTCAACTTGACAAGAGGCGATATTTGACCGGCATATCATCAAAATGTCCGTTAAACGAAACCTCTGCCGATCACTTTGACCGGCACCATTTTTTTCTAGCGGAAACTCTGGATGAGCATTAATTCTGTCGGAGAGAAGAGCGTGAAAAAGTAAATACTGCGGAAGATGAGGATTTAAAATATTTCAAGGTCTTTTTTTTTAATCACAGTGATGGTATAGCAATATTCTTTTTTAAATATATATAATATATAATCATTAAATAACCATGAGATATTTCCAGTTTTGGAATAATCCAGTGATAATCCTGGGAAACAGGCCATGCTTTAAATCATGTTCACTGGACGTCTCCATCTCTGCCCAAGCTGTTGTGCGCGTGAGAGTTTAGGCCGAACCGAACGTCTACCTCGTGTGTGTGGAACTGGTCTTTGACCTCCTCCACGTCGTCGGACACGTCGTCCTGCATGTGCAGCGTGTCTTCGGCCGACAGCAGCCAGGTGAGCACCTCCTCCAGAGTCATCTGATACGTGTCCAGATTCACCTCGGCCTCGGTCCGCGTGCTGCTCACCTCCTCCGGCTCTGCAGCCAATCCCTGCACAGGAACACACACACACACCTTCACCTCAAGAAAGATGGATCACGTTAAACACAGTGTTAACTAATCATTCAGGAGGATTGACTTTTCCACGTATGTCTCTGTGTGACTGAATGTGTTTGCATCGGTGTGTAAAGCGTTCGAACGAGGTGAAGGGACACATGCGAACCGATGATGTGTGGTAAATGATGTCATATCTGCGCGTGCGTAGGCATTAACAAATCTGAAGGACACTTTAAAGGACCAATGACATCAGACTGAAGATTTATACATCACAGGCCCTGTTCACACCTGGTGTTAAGAGTGTTTTGGTGGATCGGATCACAAGTGGACGAGGGAGACACATTCCTGTTCACACCTGGTGTTTTAATCCGTCTCTTTTGTCCACTTTCAAACACTTCTGTCCTGATTTCTTCGAGGGGAGGGTCTATGGACGGGTAAATGTATGGGATTTTTTAGATCTTTCGGTCTAATGGGCAAAATAAGCTCATACAATTTACATATGAATACGACCGGAGACACGGAAAAACAGTTTCTGCAAGACCAGCCGAACGCTGTGAGTGTGTGTTAGAAATCAGGAATGGTGAGAAAACCAAACTTCTCGTCTTCAAACCAAACTTGTGTCTCCAGCCGACAGTTTAAACCCCGTCTGTCTAGAGCTCTTCCTATAATGTTACGCATTAGGTCGGTAGGCGGAGAGAAGACGGTCTTTTGTGGCTGTCTGAACACATTCGCTCACATGAGCGTTTACACAACTAAAGCAATCCGGTCAAATGTGTTTTCAACTCCCTCTGGAAGTGGCTGAAAGTAGACGAGCTCAAAGCCTTTTAGACCCGCTTACACCTGTGTTTAGAGTCGTCAACTTGTGATCCGATCGACCAAAATGCATCTTAATGCCAGCTGTAAACAGAGCCATGTCCTTGAATGTGCTAAAACTCCCCATACACCCCCTTTTCTGCACATGAAAAAACTTCTTAAAATGGACATCATTTCAACTACATGTTCTGTTGACACTCCTCTAAATTTAAAAATAGTTTTTTAGGGGGTAGTTTTTTTTTATTGTCCCGGATGTGTTTCCTGAGATTCACTCCAGCATCTGTTGTGAGATGACCCTTCATGCTACCATTGAACACACAACGAGAGTATCACTTATGGGAAAAATCATTACTGGAAGTTCAAGAGTCTGAACCACACACACTGACTCCTAGCCAATCGCCGCACCTTCACACGCAGACAATACTGCTATTGGCACGTGTCCCCAGCTGAACACAAAACAGGGCCGGTCGTGGGATATCAGCCACATTCTCAGATGTTTATGTCCCACGCCTTAAAACTGACAGCTTTGCTAACACCGGCGACCTACATTCCACAGCACACCCAAGCCAGAAATGCCACAGCTCGTTGATAAGAGCGAAACACTAATCGACCGGGAGCTTTCTGAGTCCGATGGTAATAGAAGCCATTGTGCTGTATAATAAAAGAGACGGAATCAGGTGATGAACCCGTCAGATCTGAAATCTGACATCGGGGAAACCAAACGGCACCACACCCGGGAACTCTGGGGAACATGACAACACTGGGGAAAATAAGAGAGATAACTAATAATACGCTTGTACTGATAACTCTGTTCTGATCTTAGAAAAGGAGCACTGCCCTAGGGAGTATGACATGAACAAAACATGGTATCACCATGGTACCATAACCAAAAAACATGGTATTGCCAGAGTACAAGTCAAAAACGAGGTATTACCATTGTGCAAGTAAAAAAAAACAGGGAATTGTCATGATAAATGGCAAGAAAAGGGTATTGCCATGGTACAACATAGTACAAAAAAAACAGTGTGCAACTACAATGGTCCACATATACAAGCATGGCATTGTATTGATAGATGTCAAAAACATGGTATTATCATATCAAGAAGTACAGGAGTACAAAAAGTGATAAAATATGGTATTATCGCAGTGCAAGAACAAGGCATTGTCATGATAGATGGTCAAGAACATGGTTTATTTGGGGTGCTTTTCTGTTGGTAAAAAAAACTGTGACTAATAATAATCAACTGCAGAACATTTTCATTTAGGGCTGTTTGTAGAACTTAAAGCTGCAGTCGGCAAGTCTGGCAGATTGAGTGGATTTAGGAAAATTTTGTATGTTTACAACTCTCATGCCCCTCCCCCACTATAAACGGACACCCTCCCACCGAGTTCGTGCTCGTCAGTGCGTGTGCACCAGGTTATCTGTGAACGCGCCCGTCTCATCAGCATCCATCAACACCATGGAGTATTTGGAGGTATGCTGTCCTGGCTAATCTACCGATAGATTGCAATTGCTAACGTCATTTATACTCTAAATGAGCTTACTTGATTTTCCGCCATCACTCTTTGTTACTCCGCGAACTTCAGGCGTGTGCATGTGATTGTAGCGTGCGCGAGGGGTGGCGTGTGCCCGATCTGTGATTGACAGTCAGATCTCACACCCCCCGGCACTGATTGGACATGATGAACCGGGAGCGGTGGATTTTTGCAAAACAAATAACACGCTCCAGGTGGAGTTAGAAGCTCGGGTTTTTTTCTAAAACCACTTAACTTATGTTGTTCTGTCAGATTATAGTGTCGATTTCACTGAATATGATCCAAAAAAAATTGCCGACGGCAGCTTTAATAAAGATGTTGACCGATGAGACTGTACATCATACGTTTGGTAGAGGAGGCAAGGTCACCATTTCAAAAGACTGGATCTCATCTGAACAAAGAAAAACAGCCAACATTAATTTTACCAGAGCTGAAAGAACATTTAAACTCTGCTAATAGTAGCAACTGAGTCCTCAAACAAGGCTTTGTTCCTTGTATAAATGCACAGAGAACGGGGGAAAAGGTCATCTGATGAAAATTCCCAACTTCATCCCACATGCGGGATACGACTCTGTTCTTTCTGATCGACTGTAAGAGTGTGTGTGTGTGTGTGTGTGTATGGAGGGTGGTGGAACAAGCAGCATTGAAACATTTGTGGTCTGACGAATGCAGAACCACCCAAACGCCCTACAGCGTCAACCCTGCTCAGATTCAGCGAGAACTGATCAACGGCTGAGAGGAATTTAACCATTGATTATACTGGATTAATGATCATTGTCTGGCAAATTTGAGAGTGAAAACAGCATTTAACTGTGGGTGTGAATCCCTAAATTATCATTCCAAACAGACTTGTGTCAAAACATTCAAATGGCATAAGGGACTAAAGGCTGGGAAGATAAGTCTTGGTTTAAGTGTATTGTTAAGAGTATATCGTTAAAGGTCATCAGTCATGGTTCATTCGTCAGCTGACTTCGGAGATCTGCAGAACTTTCTCCACAGAGTGTCATTCAGAAGCAAATCCATGCAATCCAGTTTGAGTGACCAGACAAGCAGCTCATATCGGTTATTAAAGGCATTAAAGGTTAATTACTGCAGCCTGTCAGCCATGGCCTAAAAACATGGCAATACCATGATAAATGTCCTTTAAAGCATGATATCACTATGGTACATGTCCTAAAAACATGACATTACCATGATAAATGTCCTTTAAAGCAGTGTTTCTCAACCAGTGGGTCGCGACCCACTAGTGGGTCGATGTTCGTTCTATAGGGGGTCGCGAGACTTTCTCTGTGTTAACCGGCACAGTCAATAAGTGGGCTTCACAAAAGGCTCATTGCAACAGGCTACGTTTACATGCAACCAAATCCAAATAATCCGTTATTAAACGCATTGACGGTTCAATCGGACTAAAAAGCCTTCATGTAAACACCTTAATCGATCCGATTGAGCTCGATCCGAATAAAATTTCAATTCGATTGAAAGGGGTGGTTTATTCCTTTTCTAATCCAACTGAGAGGACATAAACGCTTGATCGGATTGAAAACCGAAACTAAAGGACTGCGCATAGCATGATGTATGACGCGCTGAACGAGCTGTTCTTCCTTTTGAGTAAAGTGTCGTATAAATGAGCGTAGCCTACCATCATTCTAAAATTCTCCTTTCACTCAGCGTCTACAGTCCTTGTTTCAGACTCTCATTCACAGACGACTGGTTTTGGGTGCTGGGCATTTTTACTGCGTGCATAAGCAGCACGGGCACGGCACAACGGTTCATGCTCATTGTCTCCAAATTATGACCAGCAATGGATAAATATTAAGTCTGCTGTTTAAAACAAATAAAGAACCAATGTAAGAGAATAGTTAGTATGCGCAAACAGCGGGAAACTCTGTATATTCGTGCAGTGTGCACATGTCAAAAAAATATAATTCGATTTAAATCTTGTGACATATAAACGCGCACATTAACCCTAGCGTTCATGTAAACACTACATTCAGATTCATCAATCAAAATTAATTCAGTCCGATTGAAACAAAAGTTGTGCATGTAAACGTAGCCGATCCTCCGACGAATCATAGGCTATTTTCATTGCTTGGATTCAAACCAGAAATGAATATCCACAACTCGCAGATTGTGCAACGAAGTTTCTCTTCCCATTTAGCACTACTACCGTAAAACTTCAAATAATAGCCGAGTCCCGAATAGACGCCTGTCTCTTTTACACGCCTGGTGTGGCGACAGGTTTGGGTAAATAAAGGTCGGTCTCAAATAGAAGCCGGGTCTGTTTTTTAGTTTTGGGTTGTATTTAATCTTCTAAAACCCGTCAGAGCGTCCGCTTGCTGCGCTTGACAGTGCATAACGAGCAGAGAGAGAGAGAGAGAGAGAGAGAGAGAGCGCCCGCGCACTCACGTCTTCAAACAACACGAGCGCTGTCTTGCTCTCTATCCCTCGCGCATATTAATCAAAATCAATTGACACGATAGTAAAAGGTTGGAAGACCGCAGTTTCACGTGGAGCATTTGGAGATTTTTAGAGACTCTAGGAACAACATCTCAATGAACAACATCTCAACACTAAATTATAAAGGCCTGTCTCATATAGACGCCTGTCTCAAATATACAAGCCGGTGCAGTTCGACGATTTGGGAAAATAATGTTTTATGGTAGGCCTATCTTTGTGAGTCGGGATTTTCAACAGTGACTGCAACGAAAACAAAAAGCAGGAATAGGCTGACAACAGTTTGTGTGCGACACTACGAGTCACACTTTTCCAAATTCCACCAAGTCTGGATATGATCAGAGCGGCAGTCTCAAGGCTATCACATTAACGTGAGTAAAACAATCAGTTTGCCTCATAGTCTGCCTAATTATTAAAAATGTTTGTGTGTTTTCGTGATTATCATTAATTATAATAAGCATATAGGCCTGCGTTGTAGCCTAGATCTAAAGAGGCATTTCAGTTATTCTTGATTTATTTAGTGGGTCATATGACTGGCATACAAAAGAAAAGTGGGTCGCAGTAGGCAAAAGGTTGAGAAACCCTGCTTTAAAGCATGATATCACTATGGTACATGTCCTATAAACATGACATTACCGTGATAAATGTCCATAAAAGCAAGATATTACTATGGTACATGTCCTATAAACATGCCATTACCATGATAAATGTCCATAAAAGCAAGATATTACTATGGTACATGTCCTATAAACATGACATTACCATGATAAATGTCCATAAAAGCAAGATATTACTATGGTACATGTCCTATAAACATGCCATTCCAATGAAAATGTCCATAAAAGCAAGATATAACTATGGTACATGTCCTATAAACATGGCATTACCATGATAAATGTCCTTTAAAGCATGATATCACTATGGTACATGTCCTATAAACATGACATTACCATGATAAATGTCTATAAAAGCAAGATATTACTATGGTACATGTCCTATAAACATGCCATTACCATGATAAATGTCCATAAAAGCAAGATATTACTATGGTACATGTCCTATAAACATGCCATTCCAATGAAAATGTCGATAAAAGCAAGATATAACTATGGTACATGTCCTATAAACATGGCATTACCATGATAAATGTCCTTTAAAGCATGATATCACTATGGTACATGTCCTATAAACATGACATTACCATGATAAATGTCTATAAAAGCAAGATATTACTATGGTACATGTCCTATAAACATGCCATTACCATGATAAATGTCCATAAAAGCAAGATATTAGTATGGTACATGTCCTATAAACATGACATTACCATGATAAATGTCCTTTAAAGCATGATATTATGGTACATGTCCTATAAACATGACATTACCATGATAAATGTCCTTAAAAGCATGATATTATGGTACATGTCCTAAAAACATGACATTACCATGATAAATGTCCATAAAAGCAAGATATTACTATGGTACATGTCCTAAAAACATGACATGCTACTTTTTAACAGCACGTGTATACGATAACGCAAGTAACGATAACCGTCGTCCACCCTGCTCTGACAGTGTGTTACAGTATAGCACACTAAATATGCTGGGCGACTGTGTGACTCACTCTTACCAGTGACAGCAGACGGCAGAGAGGAAGAAAGAGTGCGCGCGCGAGAGAGAGAGAGAGAGAGAGAGAGTGAGAGTTGTGTGTCGGCATGAGAGTGTGATGCCCATTTTCCACAGGCACTTCCTCATCAGAAAACACCAGAAAAACATCAACCTCTTTTCAACTGCCATTGCAGTGTTCAGCATCTTGTGCATTTACTGAGCACCCCCAGCTGTGTAAGTCAAGAAGATTTCCTCTAGTGTTCACACCGAGCTGAACAAGCAAGTGGCTGTGTTAAACATATCTCGAACTCTGTGTATAACACTTCACTATTAGGCCAATGTGCCGATCTGAGCAGCTGAACCCATCTGTTAAAACTCATACTTCGCATTTGCCATCGGGACCCTCGATATTAGCCTGAGTTTATAAACACAGAGTCATTAGACAAATGCATGAAGGTCTTTGTGGTTTTTCAGTCACTTACAGTTTCAGTAATAAGAGGACTTACGCTAATGTCTACAAGCAACGTGTCAAAATAAAAGCGCCCCCAATATCAGCAAGTCTTCCATGTCTGGTCGCATCAGCTTTCAGTTGACAGACACCGTTTATGCACTTTTTTTTATTTTTTATAAATATGATAAATGAGCAGTAATAACATACTCATATATGTATAGGTATTCTTCCTAGTGTGCCTTTACACCAATCGGCCCTGACGGATCCACCTTAAAACCGACTGCAAACCACAAGACCACCTTAAAAACTTCTTCAAATGGGCCTGAACACTGGATTACGAGCGTTTGGCCCCATGATGCAAACCCGATCTCATGTGGTGTGTGTGTGTGTTTGGGTACCCAGTGCACTCACAGCATGTCCCTCATCGTGCTCCACCTTAAAGCGCCGGGGCAGCGTCTCCACCTCTCTGATGTCATCCAGTGTGATGTCATTGGGGAACACAGCGAAGAGTGAGGTCACATACATGATGATGGACTTCTTATCTGGCAGCTGAACCGCCACATCTGAGAAACACACACACAGAGAGAGAGAGAGAGAGAGAGAGAGAGAGAGAGAGAGAGAGTATGAGTATGAGTATGAGTATGAATAAGTGTGTGTGTGTGTGTGTGTGTGTTGCTGTATGAGGTCCCTCTGATTAGTTATGGCTCATGTGAACTTGTGTTCAGGAAAAGCCATGTAATCCAATCAAGTCCAGATGATTAGACTCAGGATCTGGGCTCTGGAATGTCCTGGTTTGTTGACTGGCATTATTTCAATGGTTCGACTCAGATTCGCCGCTTAAGGCGTAAATAGCAAACTATGGCCAGATCTCCAAATAAGGCCAACAGTAAGTCAGATGAATTGTATACCATTGTAATATATTAAAATGAACATATTCATTCAATTAAAATTAACATAATACAATTAATTTTTATTTTAAAATATTATTGACATTTTCTTTCTTAAATACTCAATTTTTCACAGGGAAATATCACAATAGAAATATTTACTTTGAGTCATTTTAAAATTGTAAAAATCTTATATTTTATATATTTTATTTATTAAATTAATTAATAATTTAATATTTTATTATTACTATTACTAGTTTCCTTTTTATAACCATATTGATATATAATCACAAAACGTTGGCCAAATTGTGCAGCCCAGCCAGCCAAGATTTATTTTTTAAATCGCATTATAAAACGCAATCACAATTGTTATCAGAAAAATAGAAAGAAAAAAATATATATTTTTTTTAGAAAAATTAGATTTCCCCCCCAAATCGTACATATTGTCTAATGTAAATAGAGTAGCAATGTATGAAGTTCACTACAAAAGTCACTTTAAAACCAAGGAACGCAGTAAATCCCAGTGACCAACACTGTGAAATCTGTGTGTGTATTTCCTTTCCCCCTGATGCGTAGTTTCTGATAACACGGATATCTATTTAAATGGCAGAATTTCACCAGTAAACATTTGCCGAACAATGAAAAGTCCTTCTGATCTGGAGATGTTCCGCGATGCTTCTTTACCTTCTGGATCCAGAAGTCTCTCGATGTTGAGCTGCTCTTTGGCGAATGTGAACGCGTGGTCCAGCCTCTCGACCGGGGTAAGATGAGCCACCTCCTCCCAGCTGAAGCCTTGAGGCCTGGAACAGAATCCATCCTGGGATTAGCAGAGTCTGCGCAGGCGTTCACACCTGGACCTGAAGCCCTTCACCCTCACCCTCAGCGCTCAATGTCCAGCGGGCTAAAACTCACCTCTAAATATTAGCCAAATATTAACTTTGCAGATTTTACGCTCTTCTGAAACCGAATTGTGTGTGAACAGATGAATGTGCAAACGTGAGACGCCTCATAGGTGAACATCCTCCTTTCCTCGGTGTTTGGATGTTCAATATTTGCTAATCTGATAATGCTTTCAGCTGCCAATAAGAGTGTAGTACTAAGATGTGTTTAACACACTTTGTTTAAACCTATTACACAGATTTTCCCACAAAAACCAGAGCAGAACATGTGGGAAAGGTCTGTGGATTACATCTGGGCCTCCCGACTTGATCTCAATCCCTTCAAACATTGCATATACCTTACATAAATTAATGAAGATGTAAATGTCCAATCAGAAGCATTTTTCTGATAATGAATTGAGGTTCTCGGAGATCTGCTTCATGCTGTTGTGTCTACCTTATCGTGTGTGTGTGTGTGTGTGTGTGTGTGTGTGTGTGTGTGTGTGTGTCAGTTCCTGCGGCTCATGTCTGACAGATCGACCCAAACAGAGCGAACAGCTTATGAACACAAACTCTCTTGACCTCTGACCCAATCAATACGCTCCATAGCCTTTCCCTAGAGACCGCGCTGACAGCAGTCTAAACATGCGCGCACTACGAGTGTGTGTGTGTGTGTGTTACCTGAAGTGGTGTAAGATGGCGTTGAACGCCAGGCCGTCCGCCCAGCTGGTGGTGAAGTTGAGCACGTTGACGCTGTTATAGTTACGGGTGCAGTTTCTCACCCAGCTCAGCAAAATCTTCTCACTGTTGGTCTGCTGAAGACTGGACATCACATCCTTCATCACGTCCTTAACCTGCGTGCCACACACACACACACACACACACGTTTGTTTGACTATATTAGTGGACATCTCATAGAGGAGTCTGGCTGGATCAGTGTGGTGTTTGCGGTGTGTGTGTGTTCTGACCTGCCAGTGCAGGATGATACTCCAGATGAGTCCCAGAGTAAGCTTATGATTCCCGTCTACAATATCTGTCCCTCCGATGTTCACCAGCTCCACCTGAAGGAACAAAACAAAGATCACAGAAGAACTGTTCATACAACAGCTAAACAAATATAATAAACAAAACTCTTCAACTCTTCTTTGAGTTCAAGAAATCAAAACAAAACGCAAAAATAAACAGTGAAAAACAAACAAAATTAAAAAATTAACAAGAACAATTGCGTGTTCTTGTTTATTTTTTTTATTTTTTTTATTTCAAAATAAAAATAACAAAATCAAAAGCAAAATAAAACAACAAAAAATAAACAAATTCACAAAAAAAAAAATTAAATAAAACAAAAACATATTTAAGTTCAAATGGATACTAAACTTGTTCTTAATAAAAGTTTCCGGTTTGTTGCACAGATATCGGTGCGATATAAAAAAAAAAAAAAATTAAAAAAAGTGTACTACCATTTTACAACAAGTTTCCATTTGTTGACATTACTGAACTACATGAATTAACATGAACAATAACATAACACTAAAAAATACACTTTACAATAAGGTTTCATTTGCTAACATTAGTTAATGTATTGTTTAATGTAAACAACGAGCAAAACATTTGTTACAGCATTTATTCATCTTTGTTAATGCTAGTAAATAAAAATCCAGCTGTTCATTGTTTGTTCATGTTAGTTCACAGTGCATTAACTAATGCGAACAGATGCAACATTTGATGCAACTTAATGAACATAAACAGATTAATAACTAATAATCCTTTGAGCGATGGATAACAGTGTCAGTGGACTTCGGAGCGGACACGTTCCTGAAAGAGGTGCAGACACACAGACGATACAGTGGGAAAGCTGGAACGGGAATTACGGACGTCTCAAACTGTCCAGATATTGGATGATTAATTGGCCTATCCTATAATTATCCCAGAGCTTTCCGTTCACACGGCACTGATGTAATCTCTCTCCGTCTAGCGGTGTTTCCTCACACCTGGTCCAGATGTGCGCTGATCCTCCAGTGATCTCCCACACACACACACACACACACACACACACACACACACTCAGTGATCTCCCACACTCACACACACTCACACACACACACACACACACACACACACACACACACACACACACACACACACACACTCACACACACTCACACACACACACACACACACACACTCAGTGATGTTGCTGTGGACTGAATCGCTCGCTCTCACTCCTGACTTGTGTTTGACTCTCTTAAGCCAGTCATTGAGTTGTGTGTACAGTTGTGGTTAATCCACACACACGTCACGGGAAGGACTCGTAATCCTCACGTTTCTCAGGGTTTAGATGAAGGCTGTGCGTTTATATATTCCATACGAAGCGCGTTTCAAGACACGGTATACAAAACATTTCACTTTTGTAATGTGACATTTTTGAGTTTAGTTGGAACCATTGTCGGCCAGGAGGACTATCATTACCTGCGGTTATACCAGTCGAATATTAGCTGGGGAAAGTTATTACAATATTTTGATGAAAGATTATGATTATTATTTTTGGTAACGCTTTACAATAGGTAATAAATGTTTGATTTTAGTGTGATTTAATAAATGTTTATTATCAACAATGTTGAAAGCTGCTTTAATAAATGCTTTTTTGTGAAAATTGTGGTATTTTAATCAAGATTATTTAATGACTAGAAAGCTAAAAAAAAACAGCATTCATTTGAAATAGAAATCTTTTGTAACTTTATTAAAATCCTTATTGTCACTTTTGATCAATTTAATGCATCCTTGCTGAATTACACTATTAATGTCTTAAAAACAATATCTTACTGACCCAAACTTTTGAACGGTAGTTTATGTAAAAGTAGTTTGGGCTTCCAAAAGTAACAAATAAATGCATGAGATTAATTAAATGAGTGTAATGATAATAAATTCTGTTCTGTGTGATTTTTAATGCCTGTAAATAAGCAAACACACAAAAAAATTAGTTTTCTCAGTAAATGACGGAGAGAAAAAAAAATAGTACAAATAGTACATTAATTTACCAAACAGAAGATCATCAATTATATGTTATTTTGTGTATATATATATATATATATATATATATATATATATTATTTTATAACATTATTTTATAACATACTTATTTTTACTATCGATTGTTTTTTTTTCAATGCTATTGATTTTTTAAATTATTTTTATCACAGTTTATTTGAATATTTTAAAAAATGAATTAGTACACTATTTTACGAAAAATAAATAAAATAAATGTTTTAATTAAATATTAAAATATTGGTATCATGGCAGCACCACGTCATCCGATGACAATGATCTGCAATATGAATGAATGAAACATTGAGCACATTGTTTATAGCATCTGTGTGTGTGTGTGTGTGTGTGTGTGTGTGTGTGTGTGTGTGTGTGTGACCCCAGGCCATCAGAGCATAAACACAAAGGACACGTCAAAACGCAGAGACCTTGCTGTCAAAACGACCCGCTAATGTCCCGAAAAGACACACAAGAAGTGCAAACTATTTTAATTAGACCGCCCTTCCCCCGGCAGCGTCTGTCAGCCGACACGAGGCGGGAACAAACCCGCCGGGCCGCAGTGTGTCCGACGGCAAGGAGAAGCACGACTCACGCTGTTCTGGAGCAGGACCTGCAGGACTCGGTTGACGTTGTTGAGGGAGTGGACTCTGGTGGAGCCGCGCTCTTTGGTCTGAGAGACGGACACACACAGAGAGAGAGTTACTACACACACACACACAGAGAGAGTTACTACACACACACACACACAGAGAGAGTTACTACACACACAGAGAGAGTTACACACACGCAGAGAGAGTTACACACAGAGAGAGTTACTACACACACACACACACAGAGAGAGTTACTACACACACACACACAGAGAGAGTTACTACACACATGCAGAGAGAGTTACACACAGAGAGAGTTACTACACACACGCAGAGAGAGTTACTACACACACAAAGAGAGAGTTACTACACACACAGAGAGAGAGTTACACACAGAGAGAGTTACTACACACACACAGAGAGAGTTACTACACACACGCAGAGAGAGTTACTACACACACACAGAGAGAGTTACTACACACACACAGAGAGAGTTACACACAGAGAGAGTTACTACACACACGCAGAGAGAGTTACTACACACACGCAGAGAGAGTTACTACACACACACAGAGAGAGTTACTACACACACGCAGAGAGAGTTACACACAGAGAGAGTTACTACACACAGAGAGAGTTACTACACACACGCAGAGAGAGTTACACACAGAGAGAGTTACTACACACACAGAGAGAGTTACTACACACACAGAGAGAGTTACACAGAGAGAGAGTTACTATACACACACACAGAGAGAGTTACACACAGAGAGAGTTACTACACACACGCAGAGAGATTTACACACAGAGAGAGTTACACACGCAGAGAGTTACTACACACACGCAGAGAGAGCTACACACAGAGAGAGTTACTACACACATGCAGAGAGAGTTACTACACACACGCAGAGAGAGTTACACACAGAGAGAATTACTACACACACACACACAGAGAGAGTTACTACACACACGCAGAGAGAGTTACTACACACACACACACAGAGAGAGTTACTACACACACGCAGAGAGAGTTACTACACACACACACACACACAGAGAGAGTTACTACACACACGCAGAGAGAGTTACTACACACACACACACACACAGAGAGAGTTACTACACACACGCAGAGAGAGTTACACACAGAGAGAGTTACTACACACACACACACAGAGAGAGTTACTACACACACGCAGAGAGAGTTACTACACACACACACACAGAGAGAGTTACTACACACACGCAGAGAGAGTTACTACACACACACACACACACAGAGAGAGTTACTACACACACGCAGAGAGAGTTACTACACACACAAAGAGAGAGTTACTACACACACACAGAGAGAGTTACACACAGAGAGAGTTACTACACACACACAGAGAGAGTTACTACACACACGCAGAGAGAGTTACTACACACACACAGAGAGAGTTACTACACACACGCAGAGAGAGTTACACACAGAGAGAGTTACTACACACACGCAGAGAGAGTTACTACACACACGCAGAGAGAGTTACACACAGAGAGAGTTACACACAGAGAGAGTTACACACAGAGAGAGTTACACACAGAGAGAGTTACACGCAGAGAGAGTTACTACACACACGCAGAGAGAGTTACACACAGAGAGAGTTACTACACACACGCAGAGAGAGTTACTACACACACGCAGAGAGTTACACACAGAGAGAGTTACTACACACACGCAGAGAGAGTTACACGCAGAGAGAGTTACTACACACACGCAGAGAGTTACTACACACATGCAGAGAGAGTTACACACAGAGAGAGTTACTACACACAGAGAGAGTTACTACACACACAAAGAGAGAGTTACTACACACACAGAGAGAGAGTTACACACAGAGAGAGTTACTACACACACGCAGAGAGAGTTACTACACACACGCAGAGAGAGTTACACACAGAGAGAGTTACTACACACACATTTACACATTCATCTGAGTCTTTTTTGATGCAAAATTGATGCAAAATTAAAAATCATATTTCCAGTTTTTCACTAAATAAACAAAAATAATGGGGGGTTTTTATGCACAAATGCAGTATAACTATGCTTAGTAATAAACAGCAATGTTTACATGCATTAAATAAATGTATATATTGAAACAATAATGATAAGTATTATTTTATTACTACAATTAACAACTTATTTGAATTAATGTGTTAATAATTTACAATGATAATTATTATAAAATTATGAATCTAAAACATTTTTGGCAACAAAAGAATCACTCGATCGAGTTTCAAAGAGACAGTTTCAAATGAATTAAAGTGTGAAACAGGAATGCTATAACTTAACATTACAAACACACACACTCTCATTATATGAGATGTGACTGAAGAAATTGAATGGAAACTTAAACGGCCAAAATCATGGCAAAGAAACTGTAAATATATGATTCATCACCCAACCCTACTTAACAGCACTGTGTAAATACTGAGACCAAAGAGAACGATAATCATAATCATACAGTAACACCACAGTACTTTACACAAGGGCTCTTCATCTCACACCAGGGAAATATTACTGGGGAAATTAAACACTTACAATGAAAATGCATGTGCACTAATAATCAACAGGGTGAAAATGATGAAGATGAAGATGAAGCCCTAAGCCTCGTTTACCTCTCAGCTGTCACTCAAACTGTCTGTGTGTGTTATTCTAAAGTGTTTGGTTGAGGCTAAATATAAACGCATAGTTCAGAAACATTACTCTCAACCGCTATTCAAACACACACACACACACACACACACACATACCAGTGTGCTTCCAGTCAGTCCCTCCAGGAGGTCGAGGAGTTTTCTGCCGTCTCTCAGGTCAGAGAACATGTCTTTGATGGGCGTCTTCCCCGTCTAAAACACAGGACATTAATGTAGCGTTAATACAATTCATACGTCAAGTCCTTCCTCAACAAAACACAAGAAGCCCAACAGTTTACTTACAGCTGTTCTGCATATTACTGGGATAGGGCTGTGCGATCAATCGGAACTCATTTTCGACGATTATAAAAACAACACAATCGAGGTGAAAAAGAGTATTGTGAGTTATAAATGCTGTTGCTAAACACGTACACACACAAAATGTCAAAATGCCTTTTTGGTGAGTATTGACATAAACACGATGGGCAACAGACTATTGGATCCGTGCATTCGCTCTTAAAGTGACGGCGGCCCAATAATCCTGTCCGTCATTAAAGACAATCACAACAAATGACAAAGGAAAATCTCTGATCTTGACTGAATAACTTAAAGGGATAGTTCACTTTGAAATAAATTTTTGGTATGTTTTAGCTTTAGATGTAGGAGTCTTTGTTTCCGCAGTAGTTTCAATTTTGATATTTTTAGGTCAAACCGTTCTTGTCTGTCAGTCATATAATGCAGGTCTATGGTCACCACCTCAAAGAGCAGCACATAGAAGTCCAAATTAAACATGATTTAATGACTCGTAAATGTAAGCACACATTGATGGCCTAAGACACGAAACGAGCGGTTTGTGTGAGAAAACGAACAGTATTTATATCGTTTTTACCTCTTGTAGCCACAGCCACGTCCAAGTGATCTGAGGGCGCGGGCGCTTCGGTCTGCGCAAGCGCCGTAAGTGATCTCTCTGAAAAATTCAATGTTGTCTGTTTTTGATATATCGAAATTGTCTTCCATTGCGATTTCCTGTATATCTAAATATGTTTAGATCTTCACAGTGAAAGGAAACACTTCCGAAATCTCTGTGTAAACAATGAGTGACGTACACGCGCGAGAGATCATATATCAGATATTATTATGATCATAAGCGGTTAGCTAAGACTCATTCCCGCTACACCTGTTATTATCATGTTTTCAAACCAGTCTCCTGTGGGCACTTGTGTTGGGATTTTGTGGAGACCCTCGCCTCTTCCTTCATCACACTACTGAGTGAACGAACCCGTTCGCCAGCTGACGAGAATGAAGGTAATGTAGTGTAGTGTATCGTTCATTTCTCCAGCACTGCATTCACCGGTCGGGTGTAGTGTTTTTCCCCTGGCTGGATGCTTTTGTGCGTCTCCTCCTTCACATGAAAGTTTAAACACGGTGCTCTCGTTATCATTAATTATGCGAGAGAGTGATTATCCCGAGACTGACCTCGGACACCGAACGCATCACTAAAACATGTTCGCAGTATTTGCAAATCAGCCATTTGCACATTTCAATCCTGGCTTCTGATTGGTTATCACAGAAAGAAGACTTGTTACAATTTGAAATCAGTGTTTTCCATGTAAATATATAGTGTCATTTATTCCTGTGATTCTAATATGATGATTTGATGCAGCACTGCATTCACCGGTCGGGTGTAGTGTTTTTCCCCTGGCTGGATGCTTTTGTGCGTCTCCTCCTTCACATGAAAGTTTAAACACGGTGCTCTCGTTATCATTAATTATGCGAGAGAGTGATTATCCCGAGACTGACCTCGGACACCGAACGCATCACTAAAACATGTTCGCAGTATTTGCAAATCAGCCATTTGCACATTTCAATCCTGGCTTCTGATTGGTTATCACAGAAAGAAGACTTGTTACAATTTGAAATCAGTGTTTTCCATGTAAATATATAGTGTCATTTATTCCTGTGATTCTAATATGATGATTTGATGCTCAAGAAACATTTCTGAACGTTATCAATGTTGGTATTGACTAGATTTACAATACACTGCAGAACAGCCCTGAGTGGATTATTTCTTAGGGTGCTTTCACATCTATAGTTCGGTTCATTTGCTCCGGACTAAGGGCGAAAAATGACCATTTTCAGGCGTTTTGGTTCCTTTTCACACCACACTGATTGCTCTGGTCTGAATCAGTTGATGAAACGAACCAAAATGCAGTTAAAACATTCACATCACTCGTTGGCCAGAGGTGTCTTGAACATATTTCCACAACTGCACTTCGATTGGTCAGAATTAACGTGCGGGAAAATCCCAACAGAACTCCCGGAAGTAAACAAAGAAGAGGAAGATCCGGCGGACATGCGGAGAATTCGCTCACAATGTTCAGAATCAGCACGAGCTTTATCCTTTATCGAGCAAATCCCCTCATAAACAACAAAGTCTAGACGCGATATAAATGAGAGATTCCCTGTGCCGTGCGGACAACTGCAGTGTTCATGAGGAGAGTTTCAGTGAGAGTGCAGAACGCGGTGAGTCAGTCATGGCTTAAAGCGAGTGCTATTGACAATCTAAATAATAGTTTAGTTTGACTACGGCAGCTGGTTTAGTCCAAAAATGCGCAGTTCTTTGGCAGCCGGGTCTGTTCGAGGTCGGACCACGTTCTCACCACAAACGAACCGCTCCAGAGTTCGTTTGAAAGCGTAGCGAGACCTCCTCTGGTCCGCTTTTGGTGCACACCGAGTGCGATCGCTGCATTCACACCTGCCCAAACGAACCGCACCAAGGGGGAAAACAAACTCTAGCGCGATTCAACCCAACTAAATGAGGCAGGTGTGAAAGCACCATAAGGAAGGACACCAAAGTTTCAGATGTGTGCGTGATCTTGAGTGGTTCTTGAGGAGACCCGCCATCAAAGCAGAAGTTCAGGAGTTCAGCATGAGCGGGATCTGCGCTTACCTTGGAGAACTGAGCGTTGATCCACTTCGTGAAGGTCTTCTTCTGTACGGCATCGTGTTCGTCTGGAAGAGGAAGAGACGTGAGAGAGAAAGTTACAGGGGGTTTGATGGCACGTGGAAGGGCGATATGAGCAACATCTCATCTCACCACAACGATGCATACCACGAGATACTGTAGTTATCTTTGTTGGTAAAAATAACAACAAAGAAGCCAATTACAAACAAAAGGGACTTTAAAATATGACAAAAAAAATGAAATGAAACAACTTTTCAGGTACAATAGATTTAGTTAATGAGTAGTTAGAAATAGTACAGAAACACTAAATATTGACAGAAATAAATACAACCCGAATGAAAGTGTCCCATTTCCCTCATTAAAGTATCAGTCAGTCTCCCGTCTGCATGTAAACTGACACATTTTCTTTATATTATAGGTGGCCGCACAATTGCAAATACAGCCCAGCATATTTCTGTAGACTTCAAACACAGTTCTGCACTGTGTAGATATAATCGTTTCATCTTCCAATAAAAGTGTATCACTCACCACTAACAATGACTTCTGCAGACTTTCCACCACAAACAACTCTGCAAATGCCATGTGGAGCTCTTCACTAGAGGCCTTTAAACCAGTCACTCATTGACAACGTTTAAACCGCAAGATACCTTGAGGTGCAAGTCAAGTATGAGACCAATAAGATGCATGCTTGGAACTGTCAATCAAAGCTGACCCACGACAGGAGGAGGCGGAGCCTAACGCAGGATCAAGCCTAAACTTTACAGCATTAGTGTCACAATGTGTCAGATATCCCTGTTTGAATCTAAACAGAGCCGGTGTGAGATCCTGTTACCAAGGGACAAGATTCCCCCACACACACACACACAAGAGTGTTCATAACAAAAATCACTATGAAAACCAGCTTGAACTCTAGAGGGATCAAAGGTTAAGACCACCAGCCTGCCGGGTCGCCTGATCTTTGGTCTGTGTGTGTGTGTGTGTGTGTGTGTGTGTGTGTGTGTGTGTGTGTGTGTGTGTGTGTGTGTGTGTGTGTGTGTGTGGGCCAGGAATGCACTGCCGGCAAGAGAGACGGTGCGAAGGAGAGTACACCACAACACACAAATAACTCTCTCTCACACACACACACACAGCCCACCTAGCAGTGACAAACACATCTATCACACACAGGAAGAAACAGATCATCATCACTGTCAACAATGCAGATGTCTATCACCGTGTCATCTTTACACACTCTGCACAACTAACGGCTCTGAATTGTCAAAAGAGGTGTCCAGGTAATAGATTATATATTTTTTATGTAGTAGAGAATGATGCCTAGTCTCAAGACCATAACATAAATTTGCATTTTGACATTTTCATGAAGTTAAAGGGTAGTTCAATCCTGTCATCCTTTACTCATCCTCAAGTTGTGCCAAACCTGCATGAGTTTCTTTCTTCTGCTGAACACGAAAGAAGATATTTTGAAGAATGTCTGTAACCGGACAGCTGATGGACCTCATTGACTTTCATAGTATTTTTTTTTCCTACTATGGAAGTCAATGGCTATCGTCAACTGTCTGGTTACTGGCATTCTCCAACATATCTTTTTTTGTGTTCAGCTGAAGAAAGAAACTCATGCAGGTTTGGCACAACTTGAGGGTGAGTAAAGGATGACAGGATTTCAGGGGAAATATCTCTTTAAGCATGTAGGCCATACAATTGTCATTATCATAATGTAATAAAAAATCCTTCTCGTTGCGTTATGCAAAAAATACTAATCATTCTCATTACCAAAATGTAAAAAAAAAAAAAAACTCGTTACTGTAATGCAAAAAACCTTATTCTCATTATCGTAATGTTTAAAAAAAATCAGTCTTATTACAATAATGTCCCAAAAAAAATCTCTCTCATTACCTAATACAAAAAAACCTTTACTATATAATGTAGATTACCGTAATGCAAAACTAACCTTGTACTATTATGTAAAAAAAAAAAATCTCAGTCTCATTACTGTTGTTCAAAATTGGTAATGAAAAAATGTATCTTTCTCATTACTTAATGCAAAATAACTAAATCTCCATACCGTAATAAAAAATAAATCTTATTGCTATTATGTAAAAAAGAAAATCTCATTCTCATTACTGTAATGTCAAAAAATCTCATTCTCATTACTATAAAAATCTCATTCTCATTACTGTAATGTCAAAAAATCTCATTCTCATTACTATAAAAATCTCATTCTCATTACTATAAAAATCTCATTCTCATTACTGTAATGTCAAAAAATCTCATTCTCATTACTGTAATGTAAAAAAATCTCATTCTCATTACTATAAAAATCTCATTCTCATTACTGTAATGTAAAAAAATCTCATTCTCATTACTATAAAAATATCATTCTCATTACTGTAATGTCAAAAAATCTCATTCTCATTACTATAAAAATATCATTCTCATTACTGTAATGTCAAAAAATCTCATTCTCATTACTATAAAAATCTCATTCTCATTACTGTAAAAATCTCATTCTCATTACTGTAATGTCAAAAAATCTCATTCTCATTACTGTAAAAATCTCATTCTCATTACTGTAATGTCAAAAAATCTCATTCTCATTACTATAAAAATATCATTCTCATTACTGTAATGTCAAAAAATCTCATTCTCATTACTATAAAAATCTCATTCTCATTACTGTAATGTCAAAAAATCTCATTCTCATTACTGTAAAAATCTCATTCTCATTACTGTAATGTCAAAAAATCTCATTCTCATTACTATAAAAATCTCATTCTCATTACTATAAAAATCTCATTCTCATTACTATAAAAACTCATCCTCATTACTGTAATGTCAAAAAATCTCATTCTCATTACTGTAATGTAAAAAAATCTCATTCTCATTACTATAAAAATCTCATTCTCATTACTGTAATGTCAAAAAATCTCATTCTCATTACTATAAAAATATCATTCTCATTACTGTAATGTCAAAAAATCTCATTCTCATTACTATAAAAATCTCATTCTCATTACTGTAAAAATCTCATTCTCATTACTGTAATGTCAAAAAATCTCATTCTCATTACTGTAAAAATCTCATTCTCATTACTGTAATGTCAAAAAATCTCATTCTCATTACTATAAAAATATCATTCTCATTACTGTAATGTCAAAAAATCTCATTCTCATTACTATAAAAATCTCATTCTCATTACTGTAATGTCAAAAAATCTCATTCTCATTACTGTAAAAATCTCATTCTCATTACTGTAATGTCAAAAAATCTCATTCTCATTACTATAAAAATCTCATTCTCATTACTATAAAAATCTCATTCTCATTACTATAAAAATCTCATTCTCATTACTGTAATGTCAAAAAATCTCATTCTCATTACTGTAATGTAAAAAAATCTCATTCTCATTACTATAAAAATCTCATTCTCATTACTGTAATGTCAAAAAATCTCATTCTCATTACTATAAAAATATCATTCTCATTACTGTAATGTCAAAAAATCTCATTCTCATTACTATAAAAATCTCATTCTCATTACTGTAAAAATCTCATTCTCATTACTGTAATGTCAAAAAATCTCATTCTCATTACTGTAAAAATCTCATTCTCATTACTGTAATGTCAAAAAATCTCATTCTCATTACTATAAAAATATCATTCTCATTACTGTAATGTCAAAAAATCTCATTCTCATTACTATAAAAATCTCATTCTCATTACTGTAATGTCAAAAAATCTCATTCTCATTACTGTAAAAATCTCATTCTCATTACTGTAATGTCAAAAAATCTCATTCTCATTACTATAAAAATCTCATTCTCATTACTGTAATGTCAAAAAATCTCATTCTCATTACTATAAAAATCTCATTCTCATTACTATAAAAATCTCATTCTCATTACTGT
Source organism: Rhinichthys osculus (assembly GCA_029959095.1). Taxonomy (NCBI): domain Eukaryota; kingdom Metazoa; phylum Chordata; class Actinopteri; order Cypriniformes; family Leuciscidae; genus Rhinichthys; species Rhinichthys osculus. Next base: position 30,348,424 of record JARWKJ010000021.1, read on the forward strand.
AATGTCAAAAAATCTCATTCTCATTACTGTAATGTCAAAAAATCTCATTCTCATTACTGCAATGTCAAAAAATCTCATTCTCATTACTATAAAAATCTCATTCTCATTACTGTAATGTAAAAAAATCTCATTCTCATTACTATAAAAATCTCATTCTCATTACTGTAATGTAAAAAAATCTCATTCTCATTACTATAAAAATCTCATTCTCATTACTGTAATGTAAAAAAATCTCATTCTCAATACTATAAAAATCTCATTCTCATTACTATAAAAATCTCATTCTCATTACTATAAAAATCTCATTCTCATTACTGCAATGTCAAAAAATCTCATTCTCATTACTATAAAAATCTCATTCTCATTACTATAAAAATCTCATTCTCATTACTGCAATGTCAAAAAAACTCTCAGTGCGAAGCTAAATGTCTTATTCCCAAAATAAATAAATATATGAATAAATAAATACAGTATAATATATATATATATATAAATACACACACACACCACGGTCAAAAACATGCAATGAACAACACACACATCCTGCTCTATCACACACACACAAGCAAACACTTGCCTTTTATCTAAACCCTGACATTCCTAGAGTGACTCTGCATAGAATATTGTATATCTCAAACTCATTTAAAAACAACTAAAAATTACAGTTTCTGTTCATTTAGATTGCTAGCTACCTAAATGTGTGCTTGTTTCTGTGCATTTTGATCACGGCTGTGCAGTAACTTCTTATATGAGATATTATGGGACATTCCAAAATGCATACAATTCCCATAATCGAGGCGGTGGATCCACCTCCCCTGTGAACTCCTGCCCGAGCTTGTCTGCGTGAAGGCAGAGCGAGAAACAGTTCAAGGAAAACACTCGTTTACAAAAAAAGAATTCAAAAACACAGTCATATCATAAACAATATGACTTTTGAAGTAAACGTTTGACAACAACACTCACAAATTCATCTCCAGTCCACCCAGAACATTTACTGAAACTAAACTGCAAAACGACCCAATCAGACGAAATCATGACATCACAAACTCATTAGCATATGACCGCCGACATTTACATTTCCAAACCTCCTCAGACTTCAGCAACTTCGTGAACATGAACATTAGCACAATGATGAACATTATGCTCTGATGAACATTAGCACAATATTACTGCACCAAGCAAGCTCGACGCCGGAGCCAATCACAACGGAGGTCATTTGCATATAAAATCCTTAAAGACACAGTAGCCAAAATTATTTCATACTAAATTTTCAGCCAAAAGACTTTTAGAAATATTGCTGTAAAGCATCAGTACAGTCCCTTTTAAAAAGCAAACAGAGTTAATATTTTGCGATATTATTATTTAGGGTCAGGGAAACCCAAAACCTTTGGGTGAGAGACTGTGAGCGTTTAAGAGGTTACACCTGCACACTCGTGGAAAACATGCTTGATACGTTTTCTAAACTAGATCTTTGTTGTAATTGATTTTTAGCAGTGAAATCTAACTGGCTAAAACACACTTGGATTAATTAAATATATATATGTACATCAGTTGCACGTTTATTTAATGTTTTCTCAACATCATTTATCTACGTTCTTGTTCCCTAATTTATGCATGTCAAATGAACATGTGAGCTCATGTAAATTTAACATGACATATGTTTTATATAAAAGCTTTATCCAGTATATGCAGTGGCGTTTTAACAAATAAAGTCTAAAAAAAATAAACCTGATAAAATTAATCATGTAAAAAATATGAAATGCATGTTTAAAAACTCAACAGCCTCCCCATTGCCCTTTTTCTCAAATGCTCAGTTCTGAAAACACAGTCATACACACACACAACAACAACCATCACAACAGATACACACACACCTGTACATAGTGAAAAATACAGTTCTATAGTCGCCTACCTCTGAGTTTCATACTGTGTGTAGCCATTGAGTCATAAACCAACAGATGATGGAGAAAAGCAAGAGAACAAAACGAGTCCAACTAAACATTCCTCTCTCCTCTACACTCACTTATAGTAAAGAGTGACAGAAAACACAGAGAGAGAGAGAGAGAGAGAGAGAGAGAGAGAGAGAGAGAGAGAGAGAGAGAGAGAGAGAGAGAGAGAGAGAGAGAGAGAGAGAGAGAGAGAGAGAGGTGGGCATGCATGTTGTGCTCCACTGGTAGAACACACACACGTCTCTGTGGAGCGGCATCCCAGCATGCACAAGAGCGAGAGCATGACCGACACTGTGGGTCACCCTGACAACCATATGCCAGGTCACCGTGACGACATAAGGGAATGTGATGGAATGGAATTTTGGAACTATAAACTTTCTTTGAAGAATAACTTTTGTAAAACACTCCCCCAGTCTGCCATTGGTCTGACAAACAGAAAGTCCCGCCTCAAACACACAGCATTGGCTGAGTCAATGCATGTTTTGATTGCTTTGTACTTTTTATTATATTATTATAGACTTTACCACTGGAATATATGAATTCATATACACATTAGTGCATATATATATATATATATATATATGCACTAATGTGTATATGAATTCATATATTCCAGTATATATATATATATATATATATAGACATATACACTGCCATCCAAAAGTTTTGAATCGGTAAGAAAAGAAGTCTCTTCTGCTCTCTTCTTCTGCTTTAGGCTGCATTTATTTGATTAAAAATAAAGTAATATTGTGAAATATTATTTCAATTTAAAACTGCTGTTTTCTATGTGAATAGTAAAGTGTAATGTATGTGTCACATCATGATCCACATGATTTGATGGTCAAGAAACATTTCTCATTATTAGCAATGTTGAAAACATTATTTAAATTTTTATTTCAGGATTTTTTTGATGAATAGGAAGTAAAAAAAAGCATTTATCTGAAATAGAAAGCTTTTGTAACATTAAACACTACTGTTCAAAAGATAGGGGTCAGTAAGTTTGTTTTTTTTGGGGGGAGGGGGGGTAAATAAAATAAATCAATACTTTTGTTCATCAAGGATGAATTAAACTGATCAAAAGTGACAGTAAAGACATTTATAATGTTACAAAAGATTCTATTTCAAATCAATGCTGATCTTTTAAACTTTCTATTCATCTAAGAATCCTAAAAAATGATACAGACGTACACTCAGATACCCGTTACCACACACCCAAAACACATACACTATTATACACACAAACATGACAAAGACACACACACACACATCCAACAATACCTCAACTGTCATGATCACAGACACACAGAACTGTCCAACACACAGACTGATGACTCTACAGTCTCTAAATGTGTGTCGACAAGCACAGCTTAAGAGTATCCAGAGTCGAATTGAAGCTGAAACACAAAATCAGAAAAGTGCAAAAGCGTTTGCTGAATCAGGAAGTAAAAGAGTGCGCGCTTACCTAACAGAGGAAAAGAAAACTTCTTCCTCTGCTTTCTGAAAAAGCTGCGCTTTCTCCACGGCAACCACTTACTCATGTTCATAACGCCTGCTCCATAAAGTGGGAGAACGAGAGGAGATATACTGAGGAACACAACATGCAGGAACTCCAAAAGATGTCTGAGAAGAGTGATGCTGCGGAGTGCAATGCATGCTGGGAGTAAACAGAGAGAACCTGTGATGGGTTCCTCTCAAACCGCTGCCTGTCAATCAAATGCAGTTCACATCCTGTCAGAGTGACACACACAGACATCTGACAGAAACACACACAACAAAACACTCAGAAAAGAGAGTAAACACACACAGGGCACTAGAAGCAATCTTTCTAAAAATAACATCAACTTCCCGTTTTCTTTTTTTAAACAAACACGTGACTAAAACGTTTCTTACTCTCACACACAGACTGGTTCCTAGATGAAGTCATGAAGAGACTACGGCTGCGTCTCGAAACCTAGCGCTCTGCCGAGACATTTTAGCAAGAATAGCTACACACATCTCAGATGCTCACACTGGCTAAAACATATCCAGCTACAGTAACCACAAAACCAAGCATATTTTGGGGACCTATTTTATATTTTAAAACCACAGATGCAGAAAATCCCACTATGCATAGCATTTGGAGGCCATTACATGGATAAAAGATGGATAGGCACAAAACTAGCAAGCTAGTAACCTCAAAATCTTGCAAGATAGCATATTAGCGAGTAGCCTGACTAGAAAGTGTTATAGGCACAAACCTAGCAAGCTATTCATTTAGCTGACGCTTTTATCCAAAGCGACTTACAATTGCTATATATGTCAGAGGTCGCACGCCTCTGGAGCAACTAGGGGTTAAGTGTCTTGCTCAGGGACACATTGGTGTCTTGCAGTGGATTCGAACTCGGGTCTCTCACACCAAAGGCATGTGTCTTATCAAGGGGGTAATCCATCGACCGGAAGTTGAAGCCGGCCGGGTGCCGCCATGTTGTAGCAGAACTTCACTTTCGTTAGCATTTCCATTGACTCCCATTCATTTTTGGCGTCACTTTGACAGCGAATACCTTTACATCTGAGGCGTTTAAAGACTCCATTTGTCCATTATTTATTTCTAAAGAAACAATGTATAAAGGGCTCCATTACCTTCTATGTTACATTATGGCCCCGTAGAAACAGATTTAGTAAAAATAGGCTAACGATTGCGTCATAACCACTCGACTCTCTGTCGCGCTGTACAGAAATTACCGTACAGACAGGAGGAGAAGCTCGCAGGCAATCGGGGGGACGTCCCGTCAAGGGAGAAGCCCATAGATAATGAGTCCATAAAAGCAACGGAATACTTACTCCTGCTCACTCACGCCAGAGAACTCTTTGCTCAAGTTCCCCATCTCTGCAAGATTAACATTGGCAATTTTCACACACAGCTACTAGAAGATTAACGTCTGTCAGACAGGTTGCTCACGTCATCAAGCTTAGTTTGAGTCGGTTTGAGTCTGCGCGTCAGGAACGGAAGTGCTCAAATATCGCTAAAAATGGGCTTCAACTGTCTCAACTGAGTTCCAATGAGAGGGCTCTGTCCACTGTCTATGGTCTTATCCACTGCGCCATCACCACCCCGATTAACCTCAAAATATTGCAAGATAGCATATTAGCGAGTAGCCTGGCTAGAAAGTGTAAAAGGCACAAACCTAGCAAGCTAGTAACCTCAAAATATTGCAAGATAGCATATTAGCGAGTAGCCTGGCTAGAAAGTGTAAAAGGCACAAACCTAGCAAGCTAGTAACCTCAAAATATTGCAAGATAGCATATTAGCGAATAGCCTGACTAGAAAGTGTTATAGGCACAAACCTAGCAAGCTATTAACCTCAAAATATTGCAAGATAGCATATTAACGAGTAGCCTGAGTGACATAGGCACAAAACTAGCAAGCTAGTAACCTCAAAATCTTGCAAGATAGCATTTTAATAAAGTCACCTAACTAGAAAGAGCCATATGCTAAAAAACTAGCAAGCTATTAACTTCAAAACCTTGCTCACTAGCATAGCGAGTCGCCTGACTAGAAAGTGTAAAAGGCACAAAACTATCAAGCTAGTAACCTCAAAACATTGCAAGATAGCATATTAGTGAGTAGCCTGACTAGAAAGTGTTATAGGCACAAACCTAGCAAGCTCAAGCTATTAACCTCAAAATATTGCAAGATAGCATATTAGCGAGTAGCCTGGCTAGAAAGTGTTATAGGCACAAACCTAGCAAGCTAGTAACCTCAAAATATTGCAAGATAGCATATTAGCGAATAGCCTGACTAGAAAGTGTTATAGGCACAAACCTAGCAAGCTATTAACCTCAAAATATTGCAAGATAGCATATTAGCGAGTAGCCTGAGTGACATAGGCACAAAACTAGCAAGCTAGTAACCTCAAAATCTTGCAAGATAGCATTTTAATAAAGTCACCTAACTAGAAAGAGCCATATGCTAAAAAACTAGCAAGCTATTAACTTCAAAACCTTGCTCACTAGCATAGCGAGTCGCCTGACTAGAAAGTGTTATAGGCACAAACCTAGCAAGCTAGTAACCTCAAAATATTGCAAGATAGCATATTAGCGAGTAGCCTGACTAGAAAGTGTAAAAGGCACAAAACTATCAAGCTAGTAACCTCAAAATATTGCAAGATAGCATATTAGCGAGTAGCCTGACTAGAAAGTGTTATAGGCACAAAACTATCAAGCTAGTAACCTCAAAATATTGCAAGATAGCATATTAACGAGTAGCCTGACTAGAAAGTGTTATAGGCACAAACCTAGCAAGCTAGTAACCTCAAAATATTGCAAGATAGCATATTAACGAGTAGCCTGACTAGAAAGTGTAAAAGGCACAAACCTAGCAAGCTAGTAACCTCAAAATATTGCAAGATAGCATATTAGCGAGTAGCCTGACTAGAAAGTGTAAAAGGCACAAAACTATCAAGCAAGTAACCTCAAAATATTGCAAGATAGCATGTTAATAAAATCACTTAACTAGAAAGAGCCATATGCTAAAAAACTAACAAGCTATTAACTTCAAAACCTTGCTCACTAGCATAGTGAGTCGCCTGACTAGAAAGTGTAAAAGGCACAAAACTAGCAAGCTAGTAACCTCGACACCTTCCATGTTAACACAATAGCGAGTCGCCTGAACTCGAGCAGCCCCCCAAAGACTGCACTGGTGGGCATCACAGGTGTGAAGTGCATTTTTAAAATGTAGCAAAAGTGCCACCTAGGCATTATTTTGGGCTTCCCGGGTGCAAAAATAATGTATAGGTAGACCACATGTTCTCCAGTCATTACTTGCATCCCAGAGCACCATCTGTTGTGTTCCCATCGGACACGGATGACTCGTTACAGTTTGGGCAGGGCAGAGTAAATATCCGAGTCACTGCATGGGGTCTGGAAACACATGGCCTATGAATTCTTTTGTTGACTCTGCTCTCCACTGACGTGTGGCGAAGGTCAGGATGTGCTACGAACAACTGAACAAACACACACACACACACACACACAAAACAGGAACAGAAAGAACTGCAGTTTTCACTTTCATTTTCACTTTCCAGTTCCTGTGAATGAAGGACACGAGGGTTATCTCGCGTGACGTCCCTGACTGTAACGAAGGCATTTTGCTGACAAAAACGTCTAGGTTACATGAAAAATGAGTAAAAATGGTTCATTTACATATACTAGCAAGATTATTTGATGAGCTTTGTGTTAAGAGTCGGACTGAACACAGCAGCAGGGTTACAGTGAGGAAGGGTGTGGTGAAGTTCATCTGGACTGAGCAGTGGTGCATGATGGGACTCACTTTACCCTAATAACACACACTACTACACCCTCGTTGTCCCTCCCTTCTGAGAGCACGCGAGAGGAGAAATGAGTCCAATGCTCAGAAGAAAACTAAACACTTAAATCTGTCCAATCAACCGCCCTTAATAAGTACCAACATCTCCATTTTATATTTCCAGCAGACTTGCTGATGTTTTCTGTTATGCGTTTGATTTTCTAATTTGTGAATTTCATTTCTCATTTCAGGGAGCAGTTCAGGTTACACAAAAGTCAATATTTTGCCATCATTTACTCACCCTTGTGACATTATAAACTGGTATGACTTGATATAAATGCACTATAAAAGTTGTTTCCCCTCCGTCACGGCTCTCCAATCTCATGCATGTTAGTGCATATTCAAACATGCAAGAGCCATAAGAGACATACAGGTTTGGAACAACATTAAACTCAGAACTGCTCTTCAACTTACTTAGATGTTGCATTTAATTATGTTTGGATTATTCAAATATATAATAGATGTAGTAGCATAATAATTTATCCTAATGCAATTAATAGTTCATATTATTTCATAATAAATCATCTGCATGTCCTCATAATGTAGGGGGCGTGGCCTGAAAACACACAATATAAAGACTTCGGGTCTCATAATCAGGGCTTGACATTCAGCAGTGGCATGAAACGCAATTTTATACATTTTCAGTTGTAGTCTTTTAATAAGGCATCTGAAATATTAAACTAAGTGCAATCTAGTGTTGTCAAAAATATTGATTTTTCCATACATATCAATATTGAAATATCTGAGACGCTTATAACACTAATTTTGCGCAGAATAGATACACAATACCAGCTACTCTCTTTCTCTCTCTCTCTCTCTGACAGCGAGTGACACACAAACCCGCCTCCACTCACTCACTCGTGTCATTTGATCCAGATGAATATTGTTGGTGTTACACACCCAAAGTCCGCATAAAGCCGTCTTTTAGCACTAAATTGAGCTATTTTTTATTGTACTTCAACAGTCAAATACAAAAAATAATGATGGCGAGTATTCACGCAAACACAGTCAGTTATGTTTTAAGTGAATGTAAACAGTTGAGAAAGAAAACACATGTGTAACCGTGTAATTGATGTGTGTGTCAAGTCTTAAAGTGACAGCAGCCTAATATAAACACTGTTTTGTTTACCAGATTTTCCCCATGGTATCGATGTCAGAATTGTGGCCAGTGAAAATGCTGAGTGGCTCGTAACTTTGGAAAGCCACGAGCCACAGTGGCTGGAGAGCAAAAAACGTTAATGTCAAGCCCTGCCGCTGTGTCATGTGTGTGTGTTGACCTGCTTATAATGTAGTTCAAACCAGCACACACACACACAGAATTTACATATTATCCAAAGCAGAAGTTCAATCAAATCTGAAGTGTTATCTACCAAGTTCACTGGCCTTTAGAACAAATGAACTGTGTGTGTGTGTGTGTGTGTGTGTGTGTGTGTGTGTGTGTGTCTGAAAATCATTGTGTGAGCTGAACATTTAGAGAAAATGTCAGTGTGTAATATGAGTTGTGTGTTGGTGGAACAGCCATTGGAAAACCGCAGTGAATCATTTCACATACCCTAATCTGTAGCCGTTCAGTGGATGTGAAATCACACACACGTTTCAAAACTTTATTATTGTATACATTTTTATACTGTTATACAAATGAGGATGTCTCCAAAAGGAGGTTTTGTCAAGTTTAGCTCATTTCTGGGTACAACTTTGTCGGTACACACACACACACACACACACACACATACACACACACACAATCTCTCCATAATGACAGCTCTGAATATAGACTTTCCCTTTCTAAGCTCACCACACCCTCCTCAGATATTCTCTCTCACACACACACACACACACACACACACACACATATGGGTGGTGACATCAGTTACCATGAGAGAAAGCGTCTTACTTCTCTCCATTTCTGCGGTCCTTCCCTTCTTTCTTGTCTCTCCACTGAGTCTTGCACTCTTATTAGTGCTGTTTAACCAAATGTCAAACATCAGCGCTACAACTGCTCACACATATGGTAGTGGTTTGACCAAATCCTAAACCCCAAGTAACTTCAAGGCCTGTTCACACCAGACGAATGTTCGGTGAAAATAATAAACATCTGAATGGAGAAGAAGTGTTCAACTCTATATTACAACACTCAGCCATTATAGGCACAATCTATATCTGCACTACAGAAAATTACCAGGAGATCACAATTTTGACAGTATATTGATCGTTTCTGTTGCGAAGGGTGTTGTGCAGCGATACACAGATCTGTTCGGTGAAGCTTTATCGCTTTATCGTTTATAAATAAAGCGCCGCTATTGGCCGAGCATCAGCATCAAGGACAATCCGTTTCATAATAATATAATATCTATTTCAAAATGAAGTGGCCACTGAATATAAAAGCTGCTTTCCTCTCAGTGTCAGATGAATAACACAATTCACTCTGATCTACATTTTTCACATGGTGACGTTAAGCGTACACACACACACTCGCACACACACACACACACACACACACACACACACACACACACACACAGTCATGATGGAGTTTAATGAGGCCCAAAACAATAGGCTGTGCTTCCTGCTTCTATTACTACTGTTTCCCATTCAATAATATCCTGAATACATCCTGGTCACACACACAAGCCGTCCAATGACAGCAGCAGAACAGAGAGAGGTGTGTGTGTGTGTGTGTGTGTGTGTGTGATGAGATCGCCTTGGGTGAATTTCCTTTATTTGCTTCCATGGTTTTCCATGGTTCAAGGTTTCGGGTGACACACAAACACATGGTGTCCGTTTCACAAGAACAATCTCAGGTAATAAGGTCACTGAACTCTCGGCAGGGTGTATCTACTGGGTCAATCTTGCCCTTTACCCAGCATGCTCGGCAAAAAACCCACAGTCAGACGGGATGATACTGAGATAGTCTGAGATATAAAGTTATAAAGAACTATAAACTCACGGTTGTGAGATATGAAGTTGCAATTACTCTCTCCTTCACTAGACAGCCAACAGGCACTATAGACTCACTTCCTCTTTTCACAGAGTAATAATAATAATAATAATACGCAAGAGCTTTCAGCTGACAGCGACTGCAGAGATATGAAAGGAGGAAAGGACACACTGCTGATTTGACAACACAATACACCATTCAACGAGTGCTTGATGCACACAAAACTGGCAAGCTGTGATTTGATTGGCTAGTTTCAGTGGCTCTAGTTGTGCAGGGTTTTACCAGAGCACTGGGAAACACGATAGGCTGGTGGAATGAACACTTCTGCGGATAAAGCTATCACTGGATTTGGAAAAAGTTAGTGGTATTGAGTTGAAATATACAATGACACGGAGGAACAATATTGTTGGAATCACTTTCAGAACTATTTTTTTCCAGCTGACGAACGATAAAAACACTGACAGCCAATCAGAGTTTTTAGTGTGACTGAGCATTTATTTATAATGATATATCTATAATAATAACTATATTAGCATCTACACCGATGGACAATGTTGTTCTGTTTATGATAAGCACGTGCTGCTGATGTTATGCAGCTTTAAATGCTTGAGCTCGTCCACTGGACTCTGATTGGCTGTCTGTGTTTTTATTGTTCGTCAGCTGGAAAAACTAAATCATCCTGAAAGTGATTCCAGTGATGTCGTTCCTCTGTGTCGCTGTCGTTATAGTTGTGGTGTGAGCCTCAGTATTCTCATATATTAGAGCGATTATTAAAACTTTAAAGTTATAGTTATTATCGTTAGTGTCCTTGATATGAATGTGTCTTAAAGATTTTTAAAAATCCATTAACTTGCATTAATAGAGTATTTAGCATCAAAATTGACAGCGGTGATGACATCATAAATCTCATGCAATCCAATCTGAATTCTGATTGGTCTTTCTTGCATTTATTTGCATACTAAGTTTCTATTTTCAATTCTATTACAGGTGAAACTCGAAAAATTAGAATATCGTGCAAAAGTTCATTTATTTCAGTAATTCAACGTAAAGACTTGAAATATCTCACTTTGCATGTAATGAGTCTATATAATATATTAGTTTCACCTTTTATTTGTTATAATTTTGATGATTATGGCTTACAGCTTATGAAAACCTTTTCACAATATTCTAATTTTGAATTTGGGGTTTCCATAAGCTGTAAGCCATAATCATAAAAATTATAACAAATAAAGGCTTGAAATATCTCACTTTTACGGAAGCCCTGAACCGCAACGTAAAAAAATAAAAAAAAAATTGTAAAAATAAAAAATCTCGAGGTTAAAGTCGAAACATTTCGAGATTCGAAATGCTATTTTTTTTTTTTTTTTTACGTTGCGGTTCAGGGCATCCGTAGACTTTGCATGTAATGAGTCTATATAATATATTAGTTGAAAGTTGAATTACTGAAATAAATACGATATTTTGCACGATATTCAAATTTTTCGAGTTTCACCTGTGTATATTTAACCATCTATAGCCAAGTTAATAAATACAAATGCCTGCCAGACAAACCAGTCTCGTGTGTTAGTTGTCACAGCAACAGAAATGGCAGCTCTGATGTTGCATTTCCTTTACCCACAACCTAAACCCAAACCACAAACTTCCCTAAAACTTCAACCATATTCTTTTGCTGGCCTTCAGACATTGGTATTTCCTTTAAGAAATGTAAATCTGAGAAATCCAGCATGTAAAAAACAAACGCAACTGTGGTTGGGAGCCTTGTATGTCACTCAGACTGTCTCTTCCGGTCCAGTTTTTGGGCAGAATAATCTGCAAACTGGACCAGACCATCCAGACGGTCCGCGTCAGTGGAGCTGACAGACATATCTGGCCATGAGCGCTGCTTATATAACACTTGGCTGCTGTACAGTGTGTGTGTGTGTGTGTGTGTGTGTGTGTGTGAGAGAGCAAGAATGTGAGTTTATTTGGACGGGGAGACATAGATGAAAGAGAGAGACAGAGACGTGGAAGAAAAGACGTGTTAAACAGAGGAGAACTTTAGTGTGTGTGTGTGTGTGTGTGTGGCCCCTGTGTGAGCTGGCAGAGCGTCCGACCTGTGCAGAGAACAAATTAGTCCAGACAAATTAGAGTATGGAGAATGTGAACACCAGAACTGCATTGCCCAGCATGCCTCGGGAAAACATCAATCTACACTAGCGTCCCTTTTCGAAAGAAATTAATAATTGTATACAGCAAGGATTCATTAAATTGATCAAAAGTGCCAGTAAAGACAGTTACAATGTTACAAAAGATGTTTCTTTTGAACGTTATATTCCTGAAAATGTATCACAGTTTTCAACTTTGATAATAATCAGAGATGTTTCTTGAGCATCAGATCATCATATTAGAGTGATTTCTGGAGGATCATGTGACACTGAAGACTGGAGTAATGATGCTGAAAATACAGCTTTGATCACAGGAATAAACTACATTTTACAATATATTTACACAGAAAACAGAATTCTTATAATATTTCATGTTTTACTGTATTTTTTTATCAAATAAATGCACCCCTGTTGCACACAATTCAAAAACATTCTTTCATAAAGATATTTTCATAGATGCTTTCATATTTGCGCTACCCCCAATTCAAAATTTCTATTTTTCTTCCTATATTTCGAGCATCGCGAACAGTGTCCTATAAAAGCTCGTTTCTGCCACTGAATAAAACAAATTTAAAAGATAATTTTAACTTTTTATCTCACAATTCTGGCTTTTTTCGCAGAATTGCGAGATATAACCTGAGGGGAAAAAACTGAGGGAATAATTGCAAAGCAGTTTGTGTGCAAGTCCAGAATAGAGATCAGCCAAAATAAAACTATAAAAAATGATTCGGTCGACTGGTGCATGTCTAATAGTTTGTTTTATTTTTGAGACATTCAGATTTAAAAAGAGTAAAATATCAGACAGGTGTGGTAACCAAACTCTGACACTAGTAATCTATAGCCAAAACCAGTGATTGTTAGTTCATTAGTTAGCTCAACGTGGCTTGTTGTTTCCAGGCGGACTGGTCAAACCTGCGCAATCTGACGCATGAAGTCAATCAGCTTTCCAGATTGAGAAAGCACTTCCCTTTTGTGTGTGCAATATGCAGTCGGTCACTGAACAGTCATCAGTGACTAAATACTAGATTAATTAAACTAAAATCGGTGGCACTGAACTAGAAACCTTACAGGAAAACCCTGAATCCAACACACACATTAAACATCATCATACAAACAAGCTGTTAATAGCTACAGAATGACCAACGCTGGTCTATGAGTGCTCTAATACACACTCATACAAAATGTGCAAATGTTTTACTTTTAAGGTACAACTTATGGGCAGTACCTTTAGAAGGACAACTGTGTGCCTCATATACCCCCTAAAAGGTGTACCGTATAGTAGTACCTTAAGGACACATGTTACCCTGCTAATAGGCGCAGTTTTTTCTGGTTTTGGTCTCGTGGTTACAGTTACTAAAGGACACTGACCTCTGCTTCATAACAGAGGAAAAGCTCCATAAATTAACTTGATGATTTCTTTGTTCCTCAGAAATCAGCTTGATTTCTTGTTTGGCTTGAGTGCAATTTCACAGGATGTAGGGAAATTTACAAGTTTACAAGGAGTGTGAGTGTGAGTGTGTGTGTGTGTGTGTGTGTGTGTGTGTGTGTGTGTGTGTGTAAACTGATCCCAAATAAAGACGAAGGAAAGCATTAGGCCCAGTGACTGCATCGTAAACACTTAGGGCCCTATTCAAACGATCTAAGCACATGGTCTAAAGCGCACGGCGCAAGTGCACTTCGGGCGAGTCCGAATCCACTTTTGTTAGTATAACGACAGGAAAAATGGTCGACGCTCCCGGCGCATGGTCTAAAAGCGTTGTCCCTATTCTCCTAATGAGTAATGGGTGTGTTTTGGGTGTAACGTGCAATAAACCAATCAGAGTCTCATCTCCCATTCCCTTTAAAAGCCAGTTGCGCTCGAGCCATGGCGGATTCGCTATTTACATGGCACATCTTACATTAGGCACATCTTACTAACGCTCTCTTTAAAAAGCAAAAAAAATACTGCGCCATTGACTTTAGAGCAGGTTTCAGTTGGTCAACGGCTCAGTCTATTTCAGTTCCTCAAAATAGCAACGCGCCTGAACACACACTCGTTCTCAGACCAGCAGCCCATGGGGGAACACATGGGCGCAAGTGCATTTGATATTTGAATAATGTGGCGCAGGACGTGAAAATGAAAACTGCGTCGGGCTGAAACTAGCTAAAAACACTGGCGCCGCATTGCACCGGGTGTGCGATAGGGCCCTAAATATTCATTTGGTGATTTCTAAAGTTATCAATAGTTTAATGTCTTTGGCCAAATATGCGATGATTGATACTGATAACCGTAGCAATGCCAGAATAGATCTGCGCATTAAGTCTTCGAGTGGAATGCAAACGAATACACCGGCCACCTGTTCTATGTAATGTTTAATATGTTTTTAGGGACGTATCCCAGCGCTAATATCATGTATATCAGCTTTATATTACTACTACCCTGCTCTCGGAGACGTCTGCATCAGCAATGGCCATCAAGAAAAACTAAAAAAATCAGCATAAGGTTCAATTTGTCACTTGACACACCTTCATCACATTGTTAATGATTGATGTCGCTCACGGCGCTGGAAAATGGAAATCACCTGTTCTCGTTGCAAATTATTGACTACACATGTTGAGAAGATGCCATCATACAGACACAATATCTGTAACACCACAGTTTATCACACACAAGATCCTTTCCTCCAGACACACTCTACTCATACTATAGTTACTATAGTTAATCATTATTCCTCCAAAGAAAACATAAACATAAGAGTTTCTTCTGTCTTCAAACTGTCAAAGTCTCCTCACGACAAAAATTCCATTAATACTCCAAATCAAAATAAACAAAACAACTTTACACAACAAAACTTTAGCTGGCGACTAAAGAAAGAAAAAAAAAAAAAAAAACACGTGACTATCTCTCCCTCTACAACATTTTCCCTGGCAGCCTCAACCCAAGAAAACATAACTTTTGCCCGTTACTAGGAGACCAGAATCCGTACAGAAAGAAAGGCATTGTGGTCTGGAGAAACAAGCGCTGTAAATCCACTGCCACAGTGAAATTCCAACATTCCCAGAGAGAGAGAGAGAGAGAGAGAGAGAGAGACAGAGACAGAGAGAGAGTCACACACACACACACACACACACACACACACACACACACACACACACACACACACACACACACACACACACACACACACATATATCCAACATTGTGTTAAATGTTTATATATAATATATATATTATATATTTTATTTGTATATTTTGTATATGCTTTGGCAACATTGTTTCAAAAACTTTCATGCCAATAAAGCCCCTTTGAATTGAATTGAATTGAATTGAATTGAGAGAGAGAGAGAGAGAGAGAGAGAGAGAGAGAGAGAGAGGGAGAGGGAGAGGGAGAGGAGAGAGAGAGAGAGAGAGAGAGAGAGAGAGAGAGAGAGATACAGAGAGAGAGAGATACAGAGAGAGAGAGATACAGAGAGAGAGAGAGAGAGAGAGAGAGAGAGAGAGAGAGAGAGAGAGAGAGAGAGAGAGAGAGAGAGGGAGAGAGAGAGAGAGAGAGAGAGAGAGAGAGAGATACAGAGAGAGAGAGATACAGAGAGAGAGAGATACAGAGAGAGAGAGATACAGAGAGAGAGAGAGAGAGAGAGAGAGAGAGAGACAACAGCAGCAAAGTATGTAACAGCCTGCCTCAAACTACGAGAGTCAGCCAGTGGACAAAACTAAAGTCTGAATGTTGGTTCAAAACTGTGTGTTGTTGTTGTTTTTTTTGTTTTTTTTTTGTGTGTTTATTTTCATTTTGATATATTTCATTTTGATTCATTATGATATAAATGTAATGTATTCATGCATTTGTTTACATTATTAAGTCATCGATTATTTGTTCATTGCCTATGTAATGGCCAATGCTTTGGCAATACTGTATAAGTCATGCCAATAAAGCTCATTTGAATTTGAATTTGAATTTGAGAGAGAGAGAGAGAGGAGAGAGGAGAGAGAGAGAGAGAGAGAGAGACAGAGAGAGAGAGAGAGAGAGACAGAGAGAGAGAGAGAGAGAGAGAGAGAGAGAGAGAGAGAGAGAGAGAGAGAGAGAGAGAGAGCATACCTGACAGGAGACCACAGTCTGTAACCGTTAACACATATCCTGCAGAGCTAAACACAGATGTCCTGGGCTCTTCCTTTCATTCCAACCTCTAAAGTCGCCATTAAATCAAAATTTACAATTCTTGTTTTTTGTGGAATATTGCAATATTTATTATAAATGATTTTTTTAATACATGTGCCCCGTCATCTTTAATCATAGTAACTTCCCCTCCCTCTTGCAGCTCATCCCTTCTCTTCTCTGATGATGCGTTTACTGGTGATGAGGGCGGGACTATAACCTGTCACTCACATGAGATCCACCAATAGCAAACCACAAGCATCCAATCAATTCCCCATGGACAAAATCAAGCCCCGCCCTACATTTGTCCTTGTTCCAGAAGCCGTTTCACTCGGATATACGTCACAAAAGAGTAGCTCAACTTCTGTTTCATGCTGACTTAAATGTTGTAAAGTTCATCAATTATGAATTCAATTTCAGCTATAAAGCAACTCTACAGAAGACAATAGTGTCATTATTTTGCTCAAGTCAGTTCAATGTTTAATCCTTGGTTGGTTGAGTTTTCCAACAAAACAAAAAAAAAAAGCTAAAAGGGCAAACATTTTTAAAAAGATACATGTCAAATTCAGAATCAGACAAATAACTGGCCATTAGGGGTGTGACGGTACATGTTCTCGTCCCGAACTGTCAGGGTACAGACGTCACGGTTCGGTGCATACAGTCAGATGATGAATAAAGTCACAGGCGATCCACACTCCAGTCCAGAAGGGGGCGCGTGCGGTAATGCAACACTGTTTGCTAACCGCCACAACAGGAAGAAGAGCAGAAGAAGAGTTGATCTACGCACATATAGATATCCATAAAAGAGGCTAGATGTCTCGTCCGCGCTGCTGGCCAATGAAGGGCGACGTCCGCACCTGGCGGCCATCTTGTCACAGGCAGCTTGCTCACTCGTAACATTGTGTTTTAATGTACTTTTTAAATAACCATAACTTGCTAAATTTCCTACCGATTTTCAAACGGTTTGGTTTGTTATAAACGTCAGAGATGTAGTTATGACACTGCATACTTATGAATAATAAGTGTATAAATAAATAATCATCCAAAATTATAGCCACGTTAATGACGTTTGTAAGAAACCAAATCGTTTGTAAATCCGTCAAGATTTAAACGAGATAAGAGTATTTGTGTTCGTGCGGATCACTCATCTTACATCAGGCACCACAGAGCCCGCCAGAAAGCTTGCCTGTGACAAGATGGCCGCCGATGATGACGATAGAGACTCCGCCGTAAGACATCTATCCTTTATTATGGATATCTATGTACGCACCAACCCAAAGCAAGAGTTCAGATGTCATGCAAGAGCTTGCTAGTAGCCGATACGCTGAGTTTTGATTCAATCCAAACAATCCAGAATCTGGGGGGGCCGGACATGTAAATGTACCGAAATCGTATCGAACTGTGACCCCAAAATACCGAAACGTGACTTCTGTGTCCCGTTACACCCCAAAATTAACGGAATGCATAGCTGATATAAAAAATTGGATGACTAGTAATTTCCTACTACTAAATTCTGAAAAAACAGAGATTCTAATTATTGGACAAAAAACTTCCACAAGTAATAACCCAGAATACTGTCTAACACTTAATGGCTGCTCTGTCAAGTCTTCGTCGTCGGTTAGGAACCTGGGTGTGCTCTTTGATACCAATTAGGGTTGCCGCGGTGAGGAAAATTTCCCACCGGTTAATCGACGTGTCACAACACCGGTAATCCCGGTGTCACCGTGGGGGGCGGGGCGGGGGGGTTAAATAGCTTTTAAATGCGTGCGCGTTATACTTTCACTTTCGAAATAAGCGTCAATTGGCAATTCAGCGTCAATTGCTTGAATAAAAAAAAAAAAAAAAAAAAAACTCGGCTCGCTGATAATAAAACTTTTATTTATAGACAGAACTTTTATTAGCATAACGAACGAATAAAAATAACCCCATGCATAGGCTGAAAATCGTCAAACTGTGGGCCCAAACAAATAAGAACCATAAAACGTTTATTAACGAATAAGAAAATAAAACAGGCCTAAATAAATTACACATTCCGCCATTATCTTGCTTTTCTGTAATTTGACTCGTTCTCATCTCCACACGTGCTAAATGGAATCCTGATGCTTGCTGATCTGTGACGTGACTGGCTCTTGGCACGCACTGCGCAGTTCAGTTTTTAATTATAATGTAGGCCTATGCTCTCTTCTGAACTAAATAATTGATAATTATTATTTTTAATTAATTCAAATAAATATTTTAGCAAAAACGAATACTTTAAAAAAAGTCAAGACATCGCGGTGTCACGGTGGGAAAGTGATGTCACCGGTGATGGGGCTTAAAACCGGTAACACCGTCAACACCGTCTATCGCGGCAAGCCTAATACCAATCTTTCATTTGAAAATCACGTGTCTAGTATCTGTAAAACTTCATTTTTCCATCTTAAAAACAGCGTAAAAAAATTACGCAATATGCTCTCATTAACAAATGCAGAACAATTAGTTCATGCGTTCATGACCTCAAGGCTAGATTATTGTAATGCTCTACTGGGTGGTTGCCCTGCATGCTTAATAAACAAACTACAGCTGGTCCAAAACGCAGCAGCTCGAGTTCTTACCAGAACCAGGAGGTATGACCATATTAGCCCGGTTCTGTCAACACTGCATTGGCTGCCTATTAAACATCGTATACATTTTAAAATATTGTTGATTACTTACAAAGCACTAAATGGTTTAGCTCCACAGTACTTGAGCAAGCTTTTAAAGCATTATAGTCCTTCACGTCTATTGCGATCTCAAAATTCCGGCCAGTTGATAATACCTAGAATATCTAAATCGACTGCTGGCGGTATATCCTTTTCCTATTTAGCACCAAAACTTTGGAACAGTCTTCCTACCATTGTCCGGGAAGCAGACACACTCTGTCAGTTCAAAGCTAGACTAAAAACACATCTCTTTGACCTAGCATACACATAACACACTATAGACTTCTATAATTCAATGTTAGGCTGCATAGATTAGGTCAGCCGGAACTGGGAACACTTCCCTTAAATCCAGATGTACTCGTTACATCATAAGAAGAATGGCATCTACGCTAACTTTAGTGTCTTTGTTTATCCCGAGGTTCTCCCGCAGCCTGCCGGATCCAGGCCGTGTCCAGATCTGACGAAAGAGATTCGCCTGGACCCGATGACAATGCAGTGCTGAAGTATCCACTATCCTCTCCCTATGGAGAATCCCTTTCCCACTCTACAGATAAAGCGTTGTTGAAAATCCGGTTCGCGTACCCCGAAGTGATAAAATAAAATTCTGTATCAAATTTATAGGCAAGACAAGTAGTTTGTTTAGGCATGGTTTGTAGGGAAATTACAAACCTGCGCACACATATTCAAACGAATATAACCATCAATTTTTAATGCGCATGTGAACGCCATCAGGTCACAGGTTCGCGTTTAAAATCTGTTTAGAGAGAAAGCCGTCGTCTTAGTGGCCCCTAATGTAATAACAAATGATAATTTTGCTGGAAGTGAATCAATCAAAACCAACTTTAGCCGAAATAACATTATTCAAAAATCGCTATAAAGCCAAAACAATCTCTGTTACCGAAAATTGTATGTTTATCTCTGTAAAGCTGCTTTGAAACAATCTCCATTGTTAAAAGCGCTATATAAATGAAGATGACTTGACTTGACCCCTACTGGCCATGCTGTACTACTCCCTAACTAGAAATAGTGAAAGAGCAGCTCAACAACACTTTGCTACGCAGGTAATCTCGGCCTCACCTGATCTCCATTTGATGATGTCAGTGAACTGGTTGTTGTCTCCGCCCTCCGAGGCCTCTGACAGCGTGCCCACGCTCGCCATCTTCCTTCCCAGGAGTCACGGGTACGTCTGACACGCTCGAGTAGAAGTCCGGCTGTCCTTTACATACACAGCCCACTGGAAGTCCCTGCAACAGAGCGGGATATGGGTGTCAGCCCGAGCTCAAGGCAGCGCTGTGGAGAACCCTTTGAAATCCAATACTAGTATATTGTTGTCACGTGACCTCATTAAGGTACATCTGTAATTCAGAAGGTAGTCATTATCTCAGAGGGGGAAAACACTTGACCATTTGGTTTCCAAGCTATTTTGTGAAAAATATCTTAAAGTCCCCCTGTAGTCAATCATTGTATCCCTTAAAACTCATCTTTGATCACCAAAATTCTTTCAAAAAAATTCGTCATGCCTTAAAATATCTTGAATGTAACTCGACACCCTTTGCCTCATTTAGTATGCGCGGTTCTATGAATATGCAAATGATCCCCGCCTCCACTCACTCACTCAGCTCAGAGATCCACTGGTTGATGATCACACGTTGATCTGATTGGTTACAAGGTCGTTTGTGGCTTCAGAAACACCAGCGATTTCAAACCGTGTTTTTGAGACTGTCTTTGGTTCACTGCAGTTTTAAAATACTCAGCAATGCTGTCGACTTATGAATTTACACATGGTCTGTCTTAAAGCGTATTAAAAACACCACATAGACACATAAACAACATTAAAAACTGGATTTTCACCACAGGGGGACTTTACATTTATTTCCGACTCCATTGTGGGATTCATCAGCAAATGTAGGATACAGGATCTCCACTGTGCAATATAGGCTTACACACTGCATAATGCTCTTTGAAATGTTTAGGCAGACCGCACGAGAGGGGGGTAACCATGTGACCTTGCTTTCCTGAACGAGTGCAAAGCGCTGTGGGAGAGCTGGAAAGTGCAGAGCAGGGAGAGGCCTGGTCCCGATCAAGTGAAACGGCTTCAACACAGGCGTATGAACTCTTCTAGGTCATTCAGAAAGTGGGAAGAGGAGCGAACATAGATCAGCAATCCTGCAAACCGCTCGGAGTGAATGTGGATCGCTGTGTGTGAGCCAGCATGAGCAATTCTACTGCAATTCAGTCCCAAAAACAAACTCATTGATCACATTGAGGAAACTCAATGTGTTCTCACTTTGATTCTTTTACATCAACACCTCATTCTGAACAGAATTGTCATTTTTATACCGATTCAAATTCGGATTCTCACCAATTCTAATTCTCGTTCTGATTCTTATTCAGTTTCTGACGTAATTTAAATAACAACTTTCTGATTCTAATTTTGATTCTAATTCTGATTCTAATTCTGATTTGAATTGTAATTGTTATACTGATTCTCACCAATTCTAATTCTCATTTTAATTCATATTCTGTGTCTGATATCATTTAAATTGATACATTTCTGCTGCCAACTTAAATTCTGATTTGAATTATAATTCTTATATAGATTCAAATTCAGATTCTCATCAATTCTATACCTCATTTTAACTTTAAAATTCCTGGATAACTCTCTTAGTGATTCAAATCCTGATTTTAACCAATTCTATTTTTCATTCCACTTCTGACAAATTTAGATTCTTATTATATCTTCCTCATTCTAATTCTCATGCTGACTTAAATTCCGATTTCAATCTTAATTCGTACACCGATTCCAAATTCTAATAAAAATTGTTTTGTGTTTAATGATTCTAGTTTTGATTCTTATTAATTCCATTTCTTATTCTAATTCGGATTCCAATACTGACACTGGTTAGATTCAGATTCTAATTCAGATTTATTTTAATTACTATAAGTTTAGGGTACGTTTACACGAGAACAATGTACTAAAAACGTAAAAACCATTTTTTTTTTACCTTACATCAGTCAGGTGAGTAAAGTCCAACTTGTAATTATGTGAACTTGCAACTTCCAACATGACACATGAATGCAGCATACATCTTTTAAATTTGGTTCTGACTACACAACAACAGCGTTTTGGGGGTCTGAAAACGGGGTTCAAATTGCAGTTTTTGAAAACGATACCGTCTACATGTAAACAAGCAAAAAGCGTGAATTTGTGAAAATGTTGACGTCATGCATATTGTGTGTTTAGTCTATAGGCACGTTTATAAAGTGACATCGCCACCTACTGGCCTGGCATGAATAATACAGCGTCTTTAGTTATTTCCGTGGATCCGTGCGAACGAGGATCATTTTGATAACGGTGTCGTCTGTACGAGGAAAAAACGCAAAGGAAAAACTTTTACGTTTTTAGTACATTGTTCTCGTGTAAACGTACCCTCAGACTCATAATGCAACTGAAACCAATTTATTACAGAGCAATATGATGATTATTTCATTACTTCAAAAGTTACATTTAAGTTATAGCCTAGTATTAGGCTATGTTTACACGGAAACGATCTGAAGAGAAAACGCAAAAGTGGCGTTGCGTTATCACTTTTTATTCTGCGTTTAGACGAGCGTTATGGTTGTGAAATCCGCGTCCATATGGTGACGCAAAAGTGTGTGAAATTCGATGTAGTATGCACTCCAGGCAGCTAGGTGGCAATGTGATGCACTGCCACACAACAACACCAATATCTGAGAATATTTTGTACAACTTCTGAAAAGACTCTTGTATGTTTTTCAGAGCTGCTAGGGCAACTTGAAGGTCCGACGTATGGAAATAATCTGACATGTTGGTTGTTATTTTCCTGTACTGGCGCATGCCTGTGACGTAAACGCGTACGTGACGAGAGCCACCGTGAGCAGATTTGAGTTTTTACCGTTTAGACGGGAACGCGACGGTGGAGCGTTTTTAAGATTTCCACTCTGGAGGGTGATTTCACTTTTTTGCGTTTTAAGCCCCCAAAACGCCGTTGCCATGTATAAACGAAAGGCACATCCGATAAAATATTTTTACGTTTTCACCCGGAATCGTTCTCGTGTAAACAGGGCCTTAAATGATGATTAAGGGGCTGTTTACACAACACCGTTTTCAACTAAAACCGTTAAAAAAAATATGCGTTTTGATCATTCGTTTAAACGACAATGGCGTTTTGGTTGCCTGAAAACGCAAACTTCTGAAAACGGGTTTTAAAGTGCACGTTTTAGAAAACGCTCTCCGTGTAAACGACAAAAACGCGAATCTCTGAAGACGATGACGTCATGCACATGCGTATTACGTGTTCAGTCTATAGTGTTTCATCACCATCTAATGGTCTAATACGGGGTGTTTAGTCGTTTTCACGGATCTGTTTGAATGGGGATCGTTTTGACATGGTGTCGTCTGTACGCGGAAACCTCAAAAGGAAAAACGTCTCCGTTTTAAGCATATCGTTGTGGTGTAAACGTCCCTGTGGTGAGCAGGACGGCCGAGGGACGTGAGAGAACGTCGCGAGGCCGGTGGTACGATTGCTAATGAGCAGCACCTGTGAAGCACACCGGTGTCGCATCTCTCACGGAGGAGCGGAAGCATAAAGGGGGAGCGACGAAGTGTATGAGCGAGAGAGGAACAGGCCTGCTTTTGTTTGTGTTTTGTTTTATTTTATTTTGGTAGCCAGCAGTCGTCCGTGAGGGGCTGCTGGCAGGTATTGTGTTTATTTCATTTAAAATAAAGTTTTATTTTGATTGTCCGCCGGTTCCCGCCTCCTTCTTCCCTGAACATTGCTACACTGGTGCCGAAACCCGGGAAGAGGGAGGAACGGGCTGACCGAGGGTCCTCGCCGCTGTGGGGAATCCGCGGTGCCATCGAGCATGGTGCGCGAGTCGCCGCCGCGGACCGGAGCCTGCTACCGTCCGCCGTAGAAGGGGAGGAGCAGGGAGCGGGGGACTCGCAGCCATAGACGCTCGAGGCGGGGCGCTGGGGTGAGTTGCCGGTGGGACGCCCGAGCTCGCCGCCTACCACCTGGGAATGGAGGGGCGGCCCTTCCGGGAGGGAGAGGAGGAGTCACCGCCGCTTGCCGTGGGCCGGAGCCTGCTGTCATCCGCCAGTGAAGGGGAGGAGCAGGGAGCGGGGGACTCCTGCCGTCTGCCCAAGGCACCAGAGGAGCCGTCGCGGTCCACCGGGGGCGGGGGAGCGTCGAGGCATCCACCGAGGGCCATCCAGCGTCGCCGCCGGGCACCGCGGAGGAGATCGCCCAGCTGGTGAGGGACAAGATGGCAGCGCGTTGTGGGAACCGGACCAAGTTTTTTTTCCTCTCTCCCCTCTCTCTCCTCATGCTTCCGTCTCCATTTCCCTCGGCTTGTCGATCCATACCCCCAGGGATCCCAGGGGGGGGGGGGGGAGTAGGCACAGTCTCGGGTGTACCCCCCGGCCTGTGAGGGGTGATGGGGGTATGTGGTGAGCAGGACGGCCGAGGGACGTGAGAGAACGTCGCGAGGCCGGTGGTGCGATTGCTAATGAGCAGCACCTGTGAAGCACACCGGTCTCGCATCTCTCACGGAGGAGCGGAAGCATAAAGGGGGAGCGACGAAGTGTATGAGCGAGAGAGGAACAGGCCTGCTTTTGTTTGTGTTTTGTTTTATTTTATTTTGGTAGTCTGTGAGGGACTGCTGGCAGGTATTGTGTTTATTTCATTTAAATAAAGTTTTAATTTGATTGTCCGCCGGTTCCCGCCTCCTTCTTCCCTGAACATTGCTACAGTCCCCTTAAACACATTCTGGTCGTCACACTGGAAAGTGCGAATCATGGCAGAGAGTTAGAGATGTCTAAGGTTGACCTAAATCTACAGTGAGATCAACAGAGCAGGTCAAAACATCGGCCACAGGCAGACGCACAATCAGGAGTGAGATGTTATCACCACATGCAGCACCCGTACCAGAGAACACCCATCAGAGGGTGAAAACCAGGTCCTGTGTGTATGTGTGTGTGTGTGTGTGTGTGTGTGTGTGTAGGACAAGTTGTAACAGGAGCTGTCACACAGCCAAACAGGTGACCACGCATTCATTCTGTGGCTCCCCCTACATTCCTTCCCTCATAAACACACACTGGTCCGGTCCACCAACAGCAGACCTTCAGCGGCGGACGGACGGGCATGACGGCGGCTGGGTGATGATGTCATCCATCAGTAATGAGGTAACGAGCAGGAATGCCGAGAGTCGCTGGAGAGAATAGAAACAAAACTCCCTCTGACAATTTACAGCACGTCTTGTCCAAGAAAGGCTCGGCTTCAGCTTCATAAATGTGTTGGCGACGCAGCAACTCTGGATGACGCAAACCTCTAACTTTAGATTCCTGCAGAGAAAACTTTGTGCCCCCATTTTCTCAACTTCCATCCCACTTAAAGCCTTCTTATGACTTGCAATACCCTTAAAACGTTGAACGTACATGCATGCATGCTTACACAAACTAGATGAAGTAGTCAATAGCAAGAACAATGTGTGTTCTGGATTAAAAAATGGCAAGAGAAAATGCCATTTATAGAGGCAAATCTTGTGCCAATTTGAATCCTGCATGAAACACGTGGCCATCTTATGGAATCTGCTAAATGATCTGCAGTTTGAAAGTGCATGCAGACCATAACAACTCTAACTAACCCCCAAACTAACCATAACACTGACCTTAATAGTCATTCATTGGGATAAATGACTGTAATCCCAAACAACCCTGACACGAGCCCAAAGTAAACCTACTCTAACTTTAACCAACTCTAGCCAAGCCTAACTCTAACTAAAATCTTACTTTAACTAACCCACCGTGGGGAGTTGCTGCCTTAAATTAAGTACAATCAACTTGGATGTGCACGTCATTTCAACTTAAATTCCTTTAAACTGACTTAAAAAAAATAGTTGAATCTTAACATAGTCTTAACTTATTTTGATGAGTTAAAATTATGTCAAACATTTGTTGTCATAACATATTGATCATATATATTGTTTCACAGTGTACATAACTGAGCCTTAACTAAACCCAAACAAGTCTACCAAGCAATCGCTCACTCCAACTTTAACTCTAGCAATCCACGATAGTTTTCCCAGTGCTTCTAACTAACTTCAAGTAACTGTAGGTCAGACAGACCTTCGGAGAACCCAAGAGAGCAAATAAGACTCAAGAGACACTTACAGCATTTCACAGACGCTTAGCCTTCATTCAGCTGTTTATTTATTTAGTTAAACTTGTTTGGGTAATTTGGTCAGTCGCGTTCAGACGCTCATAATTCAACAAACATAAGTTTAGCGAACATGATAAAAAGCAGCAGCTCTCACCTTTGCGTGATGAATCTCTCTCAATGCAGTACAGTGACTTTATTATATCATTGAGTAAATAATGAATCATTGACTCTGATTAGGGCATGTTCAGCGCTCCACGCTGCCAACTCGTCTAATGCTCCAGATCTTTCACGGGAGATTCACAACTCCATCCAGAAAACATCCAAGTTATCCAACTCGATTGTTTTGGCGGTCCGGGAGTATTTCACTCCGCCACAAAGTTTCCTTTCCTCATGAATAACAAAAGGAGAGTTGCAGCGCGTCCCGAGCCACTCCGCGAGCTCCGCCCACGCGCACAGCAGGAATGATGGACACGTGACGTCATGAGGCGCGCGAGCTCCAGGCGTGCTGGATTGAGTGACGACCGCGTCCCCGTGTGGAATAGTGTGGACGCGCTCCTCGTTCACATCGTACAGCACTAAACGCTGCGCTGTATTGACATTCATGATACTTCTTTCTGCGTTTTCTACAGTTTTAGAAATTCTATGAATATCTGTTTAGAAACTTTATATCGTTTATAGCAGGCCTAAAGTATATTTATAAATTAAATGTATATGTAATATAATAAATATTATTGTTTATACTTAACTAGGGTATGATGAACAATACAGTAGCCTAGGTTCTAAACTGTACAACCTATCAAGTCAACCCCTAAATAGGTTATATAATTAATTAGGGGTTCAAGCACGAAGTGCTGAAACCCTATTGTATTTGTAAGGGTTTTTATTCACTGGTTTTTATTCCGCCGTAAAATGCATCGTGCAGCCCAAACCATAAGGCCTGGTGACTTGAAACTCGGCCAGATGACAGTCCTCAGTTTGGGGAGAACCTATCCAAGTATGACCCCGATTGGCCAATAGGTGGCGCTACAGCAAGCAAAAGTATGAAATCGCGCATAACTCCCATACCGTTTAACTCAAGTGTCTTGTATCACTGTAATCCTTGGCTCAAGACGGACAAAACGTATATATCCGATTTCATTTCCGCCTGGGAAAATCTTCCGCCATTTTGAATTTTGTCAAAAACCTACTTTTGCGAACTAGTCCTAGGTTTTTTGTCCGATCGGAACCAAACCAGTGCCAAAATGTTCTCTGGAGTCTGAATATAAATAATTATCGAAAAAAAGTTGAAATTTCGATTCACGGTTGCTAAGGGGCGGTAAAACGTTTGAAGTAGGCGGAGTCAGTTTTACTAATGTGGTTATAACTCGTGAACGAATTGAAAAATTTTCACCAAACTCGGTACACATGTGTATGGGCTCAAACTTTGATCAGGTTAAAACAATCGCGACGATTGACCTCATGGTGGCGCTATAACAAGAAAAAAAACATGAAAAGGGCTATAACCACCTGACCGTTAGTCTGATTGACCTGAAAATTGGTATGCAGGGTCTTGGTCCAAGGTGTCATGTATATCTATGAGGACATTGGCGTATCTCAAAAAACAACAAAACATGGCCGCCATCGGCCAATGAAGTTTAAGCACCTATTAGACAAGGTTAACGGAGGCTGATCGGAACGAAACTCGGTGGGCATGTTTGACTCGTAACCCTAGAGATCTGTACGAATTTTGAAAGAAATAGGCCACTATTTGGCACTAACGAGTTTTACGCCCTCTGTAATCACGTGGTGTTTTACACATCCACACAATATGCTTATCATTTGATAGATCTCCTTATACTAATCAACTTTGCCTCTAGGACACTGTCAATCAAATCTTTCATTAAATATTCATGAATATGTTAAAAACCTACCTTTGCAAACTAGTCCTAGGTTTTTCGCCCGATCGGAACCAAACCAGTCTAGGACAATTCTCTGGACTCTCTAGAGATCAATAATTATCGAAAAAAAGTTTAACTTTTGTATATGGATGGCTATAACAGGGTCATTTAGAAAATGGGCGTGGCAAAATACACTCAAAAGCTTATGAATCCTAAACAAAAACTCAGAACTTCACGAAAATGGTTGAGAATATGTGACATAACATTCTGAACAAGCATGCAACATTTCATGGGGATCAGACAATAGATGGCGCTATAACTGTCAAAAAACTTTGAAAACCATACATTTCATATGATAAATTCCCTGTATTGGCTGTAAATGGTCTTTTTCATCTATGATCATATAATATTCATATCATTTGTTAGATCTCCTCATACTAAACAACTTACCTCGAGAACGACTGCTGTCAATCAAATCGTTCATTAAATATTTGCAAATATGTTAAAAAACGTACTTTTGCAAAGTAGTCCTAGGTTTTTCGCCCGATCGGAACCAGGCCTTAGAAGTCGCCGACCTCAAGTCAAAAGTCCGTCAATCAGCCTCCCCCGTTGGTGAATTCGCCGAGCTCAAGTCAAAAGTCCGTCAATCAATAAACAATAACCATGCGCATTTTGTTTGATCATTTTATGTTTTATTATTTTATTATATATTTTTTATTATTTTACTATATTTTATGATACACACAACACAAAGACAATTCAGTCTGATTTATAAGATTAAGCAACTTCACAACTCAATATAAAAACGCACCACCATGTAGCCTAACATAAAACCACGCCTGCAGCAACCCGTTAAAACAACAACAATATATTTTAGAAGCAATATGTAAACAATTACTGTCCAATTAAGGCAGAGGTTTTGAATCAGAATAGAACAGAGACCGCTACCATATGGTATTGTTGTTGGCTAGGCGAATTTAGGCCTGGCCTATCACAACATAGGCTATTATCATATTCATATATTTACATAGGAAGCGTGCATTTCAAATCCATGAAAATAATCATTATGGAAGTATTCATTCTTGAAAAATTACATCTGACTTTTTTTTATATAACGTGTTTAGCTGAACTTTAGCCTTGTTTGAAGGTCATTAAATATTGTATTATTTTATTAATTTATTTAGCAGAAGTTAGTTTTAAATTACCAATAGGAGGCAGTATCAGACCACCCATTCAACATCATGTCGATTTTGATTGTTGACTTATTTGTTCATGTGGCAAGTGAGCTCCACTTTACGGACATGCCCTGCGGGTCAACACAGCAGTGGTCGGTGTTCCTCTCCTCCGTCCATCCAGAGAGAGGGGGATCAAAACTCGTGAATGCCGACAGCATAGCATTTGATGATCCGCGTCCGATCTATTTTTATTTTATTTTTCCGTACAGCTTGCGCTTTCCGTTTTTAACATTATCTGTGCCGCAGTTGTGCACGTTTATTTTCGTTTTTTAATACACTAAAGATGAGAATCAAAAGTCATTACCAGGAGTGGGGTTCGAACCCACGCGGACATATGTCCATTGGATCTTAAGTCCAACGCCTTAACCACTCGGCCATCCTGGTAGATACACATTGCTATTTATGCTAGTTGTGCTATAGTTGTGCAATATTGAATACGATCGTTAATATTTTTATGCTGAATTTCATGTGTTTTGGTCGTTTATGTTTCCCCTTAAGTTTAATTTTTATATTCAGAGCTCAATAGCAGTCGGTGGTGCTTTCTGACTGACTATTAGCATATGCTAACAGACTCGAAGACCGCCAAAACTTATTATTTGGTTATAACTTGCTTAAAATATGAAGACAATGCATATGAATTTGAATGCTTGCTGTTTTCTAAACACTATATTTTAATGCATAATTATTATGATAGTAACGTTAGTGGGATTGTTAGCCGCTTCGCTTGGTAAACAGTTAGCAAGCGGGGCTAGTAAACAACACGCTCAAAATCTTGACGCACTCCGTCAAAAACAGTTTCAGTGACTAGCTTGTTGTTTCATGTTATTTTCTGAAGTGAAAATATTTAAATGATCTTAAATAATAAATATATTAATATATTAATACATTTCTAAAATTTCTAAAAACAAAAATTATATTAATACTTTTCTAACATCAGAATGCCTATATAACTTATTTTACTTTCTGTTGTTCAAATCGATGTGAATTCCTGTAGATAAAAAACTGGTTTTAGATGGGCTGTTGCTCTGTCAATAGGACAATCTGGTTTTAGCAGTTACATCAGTTTGACAGTGTAGCATGTTGGATAATTAGTGAAAACCCAAAACATCATGTAGCCTACATGTGTCATTTAAGGTCACCAAGATAGCTGGCCGGCTTTGTTTAGCAGGATGATACAATAATCTGGTGGGGGAAGAAAAAAAAACATATCAGACTTTAAACACCAAAATTAACCATTTGAATTTAATTTAATTCTAAAATTCTCGTATTTTCCATATTAAGTTATTTATGTTACACTTCAACTGGAGAATTCCAGTTTATTAACTAAATGATTAAGTCTTTGAATATAAGAGTAAAACTGGTAATAGTTCTGCATTGTCAACGCACTCTCATCTTACAGTTGAATTATGTTTGGTGGATTGGTGGCTAATTTGTATGAATCTCTTCAGACATTTCTGTACAATCTTACTCCTCAGCACTAACAGGTTTATAGGGTGGACCTTAGGATTTTTTTCTTCTTCTAAATATTCATACAAATCCGGCACGTCATAATTAGTCACATTTTTTCGTGGTGTGTTACAATGTTGTTTTTGCAGTATTTTAACACTTTGAAATTCATTTAGATATTAATAAGACTGATTTACTCACCCACAGTGATACGGTTTGCCCGGATATGTAACCAGGGGGCATTCCTCTTCAGGATGGTTCTAGAAGCCTGACGATGATTCTAAAACACTATAGTAAAGCGTCAGTTCATGGCAGAGATGACACAGCATATGGATGATGTGAAAAAAGCCCATACATTTTTCTTCTTTTGATCTAAACAAATATTGTATCTTGTATTTTGGTTACACTTTATGTTGTGTCCCTGTTACAGTTTAATTATATAAGAAGGCTACCGATTAATAATAATTAACATGTAGCCTACTTAGGTTAGGGTTTGGTTTAGGGTTAGTTACATGTAATTGTGCATAATTTATAGTTATTAATATAGTAAATACATGTAACAAGGACACTGAATAAAGTGAGGACACAAAATATAAAGTGTTACCTGTTTGATTTACCTGGTTCTTACATTATCAACAAGAGACGAAAGCATCCCAGATGTTACCAATGTTACATTACTACTATTTAGAAAAGCAAACATGCACTGACCTGATCTTCTGGATGTCTGACTTTCCCTCTTTACCTGTTGTTGTGATGTGTATTCCTCTTTGACTGTGCCAACACATGCATTCCCCTCACACACCTGAGACTGAGACACACACGTCCTCCTCCTCATGCTGAATGTGCCTTCACTGCATACGCTGGCAGAACTGCTTAATCAAGCTGCTTCATATAAACGTAACACTGACCTGCTGTCAGTGAACCAACCATACAAGGACATTTCCGTGCACTGTTGTCATCAGTGACAATAACCAGGAAGTATACTCACGTAAAAGTTAATGTGATTCTTGTGAAAACATTTGTGTTTTGGAGTGAAACTGCTAAAATAATTACTGTGCGCATTCAGAAAGTAGTATCACAGTATAAAGATATCAAAATGTCTTCCACAGAAACATTTATGCACTTGGCACTTACCAAAAATGACCAAATGCTTAATTTTTACAACATCATATAAAACATATTAGGCCTATATATTATATATATTTTTGGCTGATATATAGAATGCAAATCAATGAAAGAATTGAAAAGTGAACTTCTAAAGCGAAGGATGAGTTATGGGGGAGATTAATACAATAATGTACTGAGTCTGGCTGAGATTTTCGGCAAACATTAATAAAAAAACAGCAATCCCTCCTGCATCCTGTAGGGGTCACTCCACTTATAGAGAAAGACAGGGTTTGTGGTTCATTAAACACCAGTTACCTAAAAGTGTTACATCGTGTTATTTGTTGTTTTCTGACAGATATGTCCGAATTTTACATGAGTATACTATTACCTGAAAAACTTGAAGCACTGTTAATTCTTTTGTATCTTTGTTCCATTATGTGTATTTGTGCTATTGCTTGTCATTTGTTTATTTGATTTTATCTTATTAATACCTTTTTATTTGTTTGAAATTATATTAGTTAGGCTAGTCGTTTTTGCTGTGGTATCACAATTGGAATTATGAATTTTCACTGGTATGTAAAATGTTGGT
Organism: Rhinichthys osculus; assembly: GCA_029959095.1. Taxonomy (NCBI): domain Eukaryota; kingdom Metazoa; phylum Chordata; class Actinopteri; order Cypriniformes; family Leuciscidae; genus Rhinichthys; species Rhinichthys osculus. The sequence continues at coordinate 30,381,051 of JARWKJ010000021.1, forward strand.
GTCATAGCAACCTTATTTATTAGAATACAAGGTGACATGCATGGGTAAAAAATAATAATAATTGAATTCATTTATGTATTACTTTGTTTGTGGTGGCACATCATTCTTCATCAGTCATTGAAATAGAAGTGGTCAAAAAAATGGGTTGTTCAAACACAGTTTGTTCACTCAAAAATTAACAATCAAAAAAAAAAAAAATCGGAGTAATCATTTATATTATTATTCAAAACCCATAGGTTCATTTTTCCCTCTTTTTAAAAACAAAACAAAATGAGATTTGTATCCTAAGGCAAGATAGAATCAAAGAAAGAGGGCTGATGGAGCTTCCGGCATTCAGCAAAATTATTTAACTAATAAAAGTACAAAAATAATATTTCATTCAACTCATGCAGACGTTCTGCTAAACATCTCTTTATGTGATGTGTTCCTCAGAAAATACAACACTGTTCAGTTTTGCCTGCACCATTTCTTTAAGAAAGCTCATACACAGTGTGAAACAGCAAGAACTATAAATCTAAAATGAATTATCGACACATGTTTGTCTTTGCATCTTTTTATTCATTTGCTTTGCTATAAAAAAAAACACTTTCAAAATCAATGTTTTCAAAAAAATCTGCCTCATGTTTCTCCTTAAACTCCTTTCTTTTCAGTTTGTCTCTCCGCCACCCTCTTTCTCTCCCTCTCTTTCTCTCTGTAATACTCCTCTTTGAGGTTCTCCCTCTCTCTGCGCCTCCACCCTTCTGCGGTCACATGGTAGAGATCCACGTTATTGCCCGAGTACGCGTCTCTGTGCGTGGCGCGGTACACGGCCTCGCGCGCGACGCACGCGGCCTCCTGCGCGCTCATGCCCCAGTGCACGCCGCTGTCCAGGATCGAGTACGCGTATGGAGAGCCCGATCCCACAGAGAACAGCTCCCCCTGCAGGCGCAGCCCGTCACTGCACACATACACAACCCGAGGGCCACACGTCCCAGAACGAGCTTGGACCACCTGTTGAGATTTAGATTTACAAACTGCTGCTGATTGGCTACTTGAATCGCTTACTGTGATTGGCACAATTTTTGCGTAATTCTCATCTTTCTCGCCATCCCCATCCCATCCGCACAGAGTGGCTGCGACGCACAGCTCGGTGCCTTTGAAAGGATGCAGCATGTGGGACAGCAGTTTTGCGGCGCCCCCTGTTGACAGCCTGCGGTGGTGTCGGAGCTGGTACAGCCTGAGCTCTCGAGACAAGATGCGCTTCCAGAGCGCGCAATCCGCCGAGGTCCCGGAGGTGGTGCCCACCAGGTGAGAGTGTATGGGCAGGACCTTCGGCGCATTGGGACAGGCCACCTGTCCCGAGCAGCTGGAGCGCGTGTCGGCAGCCGCGATAACACCTCCCTGAAACGCGAAGCCGAGAGTTGTGGTACCGTGAGAGAGAGTGAACGGTAGAGGAACGGAGGGAGATATGGAGTAGGGTGTGGGTGATGGAAGAGAGATGGACGGCAACGAGGGGTTGACATGGTCATTTAGAAGGTTTTTCGGCGCCGAACCGAGGCTAATTTGACCAAAGTTTATTGGGCTCTGTGTGAGGTATTCGGATATCGGCATGTAAAATTCCAGAGGACTCAAAGCGCCCCTCCCAGGCAGCCGTGTAGAGAAAGCGTCTCCGTGCTGAACACCCCCTCCGAACAGATGAGTGGACTCCTCCGGCATGAAGGACTGTGAGAGTGGAGCGCTCCATTCAGGGAACAGAGGGGAGTTCTGCAAGCCGCATACATCTTGCAAAGCCATAAACTATTGTGTAGGAAAACAATAAATTGTAACTCTGTCAATTATTACACTGTATGACAGAAACTGCAAAAACATATCATATATGGGCTGTGAAGTTTTTCAGGCACTTTACCTGGATTTTTTTTCGTTATTTCGTCAATATTGTCTCCTCATTTGTATTATATCGTTCCCACGGGGTCATTTTAGTCTGTTTGTTGGTAAAGAAGTCCTGGTTTACCTCAGCATTGGATTCACCTTAGTATTTTTGGTGTTTATATCTTCTTTTGGTGATGATAGGCTGTTGAAACATGCCGACCGCTGCTCGACTCACTTCATATTCAGAATTTACTCATATGGAAAAGCAAAAGCAATAAGTGCCAGGTCTCAGTCCATTTAATGTCTGCATTCAAAGATCAGTCTTAAACAACTGGTGCTTTAGTGCATCTGTAACAGTTCAGACGATCCTCCTTATATAAGCGCCATTCTGTGACTGACTCAACCAGACACGCATGAAAATGCCAAAGTAAGCCTTTCAACCCAAGCTTGACGATACACACCATGAAATTTCATTTTCAAAGCATGTCAGTTTTGTGCTGGTGTGCTGTGTAGTTTGGAAACAGGACATTTGTGGATTATAAATGTTCTTTATTTAACTTAGTTTAATTCTCACTAGCATGCATATTACTAAGATATTGGCTGTTTATTATATTCCTTATTCTGCATGATCATATTCTACATCCCTTAATCCACCCAATTCCTAAATGTAACAACTACCTTACTAACTATTAATAAGCAGTAATTAGGAGTTTATTGAGGCCAAAGTCGTAGTTAATAGTTAGTTTAAGGGTTAGTTTACCCAAAAACTATCCCGTAATTTACTCACGCTCAAGCCATCCTACATGACTCTTCTTTCAGCCAAACACAATCAGAAGAAATATCCTGGCTCTTCCAAGCTTTATAACTGTAAGGAGTAACTGAGTTTTAGAAACCCCAAAAAGTGCATCCATCCTTCATAAAAAGCGATCCATACGACTCCAGGGGGTTAATAAAGGCCTGAAGCGAAGCCATGCGTTTTTGTAAGAAAAATATCAATAGTTATAACTTTATATAACCGAAAGGAGGCGTCTACTTTCACTTAGCTTACGCTACTCCTACATCCCACGTCATGCGTCGGGTCAGAGGTCACTCTTGCGCCAGAACCAGACTCGCGTACGGCTGTTACTGGAAGCCAGGGATTATAGTTTATAAACAGAGTTTGAAATGAACACAATCACTAGCCAATTTGACGGGTTACTCATTGTTTACTAGTTGCATTCATTTGCATTCAAGCAAAAGCGAGGATTAAAAAGCATTTGGTTTACAGATAAGACATTGTTATTTTCCAACATGCATCCTACATTTTTGTAGCTCTTTGTACTGTATTGATCTGTCCACCTAAAACACATTTTGGGTGAAAAGGACGAGGATGAAAGAGGAAGGGATCTCCGGAGGAGGAGACAGCTGGATGACAGGATTTTTTTGAATAAGAAATTAATATATGAAAATAATATATTTATTATATATATAGGCTATAGTAGTGGATCAAAACCTTTCATCAAAGTTATACATGAATTTTGAACAATACTCATTCTTGAACTTGGGACAACTTTGATTAACTTTTTTGATCCAGTTTAAATGTGGATCTGGTTTATTTATTTAATTATTTATTTATTTATTTATTTATTTATGTTTCTTTAGTAGAAGTTCTGAATGGCCGGTAACTTAAAAATGTAGTAGCCAAATGGCCGGTGAGTGACAAAGTTAATTTCAAACCCTGTTTAGAAAGATATAAATATAGATTTTTTTCTCACAAAAACGCATGGCTTCACTTCAGAAGGTATTTATTAACCCATGGAGTACTTTTATGATGGATGGATGTTTTTTTTTTTTTTAAATCTCAGGCTCTATTCACTCCCATTATAAAGCTGGAAAGAGCCAGGATATGTTTGAATATAACTCTGATTGTGTTTGTCTGAAAGAAGAAAGTCATATACAAGATTACTTGAAGGTTATGGCATAATTTTAATTTTTGGATGAACCAAACCTTTAATAGTGAGAACTGTACCATAATCTAAAGTGTGACCTTTATGTTCACTTTATTTCAGAGAACTTTTTAGAAAATGAAAAGAAAATAGTAGCCTATAACATTTAGTTTGACCTGCTGGGATATGGACGAACAACACTTTCATGGTGATAAGCTTTAGCATTTCTTGTAAAAGTAAAATCAATGACTTGGCGTTCTGAACTGTCAGTAGTGCAGATGAGGCGCGTCCACGCATAACGAGTGTGTGTGTGTGTGTGTGTGTGTGTGTGTGTACAGTGACACACACACAACAACAGGTGTCATCATGCTCACACACGGAAGAGCGCGAGACGCAGAAACATGTCGTGACAGTAAACAGCTAAAGCTTTCGCGTCATACTCACCTGTGAATGTTGCGTTTGATCGCTTCGACACATCGCGCGTCGCGTTCATTTGACAGTGAAGATGAGAGTTGTGTTGAGTTTCATCTGCACAGCTCTTCTGCTCTCACCGGTAAGACTTTCAACTTCATTTTCACTTCTATGCAACTTTCATAGTTTGCTCGAGTTTCATTTTCGTCTTTAAAACATCTATCCCTTTAAAATCGCGAATCATTTACTTTTTTTGTTTTCTTTTTGCCTGTATGTATCTAAAGAAATAAGCGATTTGTTTGTATTTGCATTTTAAGCTACATAAAGTACCATGATCTTACCATATTTTGACGTGGTGGCACCATAACAATATGTAGACTACATGGTAGTTTTACATTAGGCCTATTCTCTGAAGTTACTTGGAGTGTAAATACTATTGTACATGATATGAGATGTTACCCATCTTGTAATCCAGTACAAACAAAGACAATCAAATATATATTTTGCTTAAAGATAATGACACCTGTAGCTTACTATGATTTTTTACTATGATTTTTCATCTTCCCATTTATCAGTATAGCCTACTGTGGGGAAATCTCTATAATGCTACAAATGATAACAAAATGGAAGACAATGGATAGGATGATTTTCTAAGTAAACAGAGCTTGTTTATTGGCAAAGATGGCATCGTCCAACAAATCTTTCCATTCCTCAAAAGGTTATTTATAGCGGAAGAAAGATTCTTTAGATTATGATAATGTTCCTCACAGTATAATAAAAACACGAGGTGGTCAAGAACTGGTCAGAATTTTTGACTGAATTTTTCTCTGGAGAACCAAAAATGGTTATTCTGTGGCATTGCTGAGAAAAATCCCCTTTTGGAATCTTTATTTTCAGGAGTGGATATTGTTTGCTTAATTAAATAAATACAAATAAAATATCACAATGCCAAAAGAAAGAAAGAAAGGATCCCAAAATAAGCATTTCCTTTATGCAAATGTATTAATTTGTTTGTTTGGGAGTAAAATATGATCCTGACATTTCAGCCGAGTATCAAGCCAATATGTGATTTGAATTGTCATTCCATACAAAATTCAGCAAAAAAAAAAGTTTGATAAGCATCTAATTTTTCATACTTGAGACGTGAAGTGTGGGTCAATCTGTCTCTCTGAAGGTTTGGTGCGGGTCTCCTGACACTGATAGGACTCGTCATGAAGACTTTGTGCAGTTTGTTCAAGCTCCTGACACAGTGATGGACAAATGCAGTGTACAGGTCCAGTATAACTGCTCTGCTGCCTGCCGAATCGCTGTCGAAATAGTTATTTCCACCCCAACAAGGACAGGAGTGATCGTTTACAGAAGGTCCTGGACTAACCATAAGAGGTTTGGAAAGCCCCGGACCAGAAAGGTTCCTCTGGTGTTTCCTCCAGCGCTGCTGTACCGGAGAGACGTGTCTGTCAGTGATGTGGTGCTGAGGGCCTGGATGCTTCATCTGGACCAAGAGGAACTTGGTGGAAACCATACTGAAGGATATGACCGGTCCCTCGTGAGAACATCTACGTCTGTAAGGACACTGCCAACATCTCAACGTCCAGCATATCCACAGACAGGATCGGTGTCATGGGGTGCGTGGCTGATGTGGCAGCTGACCAAAGATACCGAGAGAAAATGTCCACATGAGTCAGGTGGGAACCAATCAGAAGGCCACTCAGAATGCCTGGAATGTGATGATTTACCCTCATGTTATTCCAAACCCACATGTTGTAGTATTTTTCCTCATGGAACACAAAAAGTCATTATGGTAACACTTGAGAATAATGTTCTGTCATTATTGAATAACTACACAGGAAAAAAATAGTAATGCACTAGCATTCTAATAGCTGTTATTAACTAACAAGAAACTCTGATTAACGAGTTAGTAGGTAATCATGCTCAGTTGAATGTGGCAGTTCACTAGTAGCTAATCAGTACTATTTTTTCATACTTTCAAGATGACTAAGAACTAATATATTCAGGTTCATAATTAATGCGAATAGTGCAAAAAGTATAATTAATTCGGTAACACTTTACTTGAAGGGGTGTGCATAAGACTGACATGACACTTTCATAATCATAACATGACATGTCATGAATATGAAGGAGGGTTTATGCATGTTTATGAAAACTATCATTAAGTGTCATTCGCTCAATTATGACATTTTTAATGCAAATATGACATTGTTTGAGATGTCTTTGTTATGACACCTTGACATAAACCAATACATCATAACCTGTCAGTGTCTTGGTAATGACAATTTGACATTACTAGGACAACATAACCTGTCATAAATATGTCATAAACATGAAATAGCAGATTAATTATCAAACTTAAGTAACCAATATTTTTCCAATATTATGAATATTTTTCTTGACCTCGACTACAGTGGTACAAATTGAATTTGTCATTAAAATGTTATAATTGCCTCATGACAGCCAATGTCAAAACCAGCCACCTGACAGTTTAATGTGATGTTAACCAATAAAGATAAGTGGTTTCTTAAGTTTGATCATTAATCTGCTATGTCATGTTTATGACATATTTATGACAGGTTGTGTTGTCTTAGTAATGTCAAGTTGTCATGACAAAGACACTGACAGGTTATGATGTATTGGTTTATGTCAAGTTGTCATTACCAAGACATCTCAAACAATGCCATATTTGCATTAAAAATGTCATAATTAAGCGAATGACACTTAATGGCAGTTGTCATAAACATGCATAAACCCTCCTTCATATTCATGACATGCGTCATGTCATGATTATGAAGGTGTCATGTCAGTCTTATGCACACCCCTTCAAGTAAAGTGTTACCATTAATTCTAAAGTGAAGATCATAGTAGTAACCTACTAGTAATGCTTCAAGTATTACCAAATCATTATTTGGATCAGTATTCTAAAGTGAAAAGCATGATAACTTTCTAGTAATGACTGAATTCATTGTACACTTTTGAGGTTTTTGTTAAGGTTTGGATAGTAATTCCTTCTGATAGATTTGGTAACAGTGGGGTTTTGCTGGTTCCTTTAGAATGCAGGAGAAACACTTGAGTCATTCCAAAAAACCTTACAAAACATCGAAAGCTTACAGTGACATCAGTTAATATTAGGGAGTTATCATGCTTTTCACTCTAGAATACTCTTCAAAATAACTAGTTATTAGTTATGAAGGATTTGGTAATACTTGAGTCATTACTAGTGGGATACCATGATCTTCACTTTAGAATTAATACATTGTGCATTACTCTCATTAATTATTAACCTGTATATAGTAGTTCTTAATAGTCCTCTATGGATTGATTAGCTAATAGTGAACTACTTCATTTGACTGAGCACAATTACTTACTTAGAGTTTCTTAATAGTAGTTACTAGAGTGTTAATAGTGTGTTACTCATTTGTTCCGGTGTAGTTATTAATTAATGATGGAACAGTATTCTAAAGTGTTACCACATTTTATTAAAGATCATATACAATTCCAAAATATCACACTAGATGTGTTATCAATGACACCAAATCTCCATTGGTTCTTGTGTATGTTGTATTCGAACACACTATGCCACTTTGAATAAATAAGATGGAGAACTAGATTTCAAATCAACAAATTAAATTTGGTCTGTTCCCCACACAAGTCTGAACATGGACTTTTTTTTATAGAGTTTGAAAGACCACTTTGTCACTCTGTTCCACTGGGAAAAAAAAGAATGACATGATGGTGAGAAAAATAATGAGAGAACTAGTTTAGGTTGTTTGAAGATACTGTACTGTCATGATTTACCAGGCGCATAGATAGCAGATTATACTTCTAAGTTCTGTTGCATCATTTATTCATTCATTCATGCCTTTCCAGAGACTGTGGATATACTTTCTTTTCCATTTGCGAGTACCGGTGAGAGGTTTGGGGTTATACACACGTTCTCCCCCTTCAAAAACAGAGATCTAGAAAGGAGACGCACCCTCGCTCTCAAACAGCCAAGGTCAGACTTGCTTTTAAGAGGCTTCATTCAAATTTCTCACTGCTTCTTCATAACAAAGGCATGCATTAAGCACATATAAATCCCATAAACATGGTGAACTAGGTGGTTAATAGGGTGTTTCTAGTGCAGGGTTTCTCCACTCTGGCTATTGAGGTCCACTTTCCTGCAGAGTTTAGTTGAGGACTAGGTGGCTTAAGTAAGTCGCTGTGATATTTTGGTCGTTAGATACAGCTGTGGTCCTTCCTGAAATGTTACCGTGAGTTTTTCATCTGTTTAATCATCCAACCAGGAAAAAAAAAATTGTTTAGAATAGTGCCTAGCAACACCCTAGCAACCACCCTGAAAGCTCTACCAAAACCCTAGCGTTTAGTCAGAACATCTTAGCAACACCCTTGAAATGCCTTTGCGTTCACTGTCTATAGCAACACCATAGCCACTAGCAAACACCATAGCAATGGTATTGAGACCACCCAGAACAGCCTAGTAACACCCTGTGGTAAACACTTAGAATACCTTAGCAACACACTAGAAATATCTTTGCATAAACTGTCTATAGGAACACCATAGCAACTACTCATAACACCTTAGCCAGCAATGATTATACTTATTTGTGTACACTGTCTTTAGCGACACCATAGCCACTACTCATAACACCTTAGCAAACACCCTATCAATGGTATTGAGACCATCCAGAACAGCCTAGTAACACCCTGGTCAACACTTATAATACCTTAGCAACACTAGACATATCTTTGCATAAACTGTCTATAGCAACACCATAGCAACTACTCATTACACCTTAGCAAACACCCTAACAGTGGTCTAGAAACCACCCAGAACAGCCTAGCAACACCCTAGTCACCACCAAGAATACCTTAGCAACACCCTAGCAATGGCCTAGAGACCACCCAGAACAGCCTAGCAACACCTTAGTCACCACTCAGAATACCTTACCAACACCCTAGAAATGGCCTAGAGACCACCCAGAACAGCCTAGCAACACCCTAGTCACCACTTAGAATACCTTACCAACACCCTAGAAATGTCTTTGCGTACACTGTCTATAGCAACTCCATAGCCACTACTCATAACACCTTTGCCAACACCCTAGCAATGGCCTAGAGACCACCTAGAACAGCCTAGCAACACCTTAGTCACCACTCAGAATACCTTACCAACACCCTAGAAATGTCTTTGTGTACACTGTCTATAGCAACACCATAGCCACTACTCATAACACCGTAGCCAACACCCTAGCAATGGCCTAGAGACCACTCAGAATAGCCTAGCAACACCCTAGTCACCACTTAAAATACCTTAGCAACACCCTATAAATGTATTTGTGTACTCTATAGCAACATCATACCCACTACTCATAACACCTTAGCAAACACCCCTAGCAATGGCCTAGAGACCACCCAGAACAGCCTAGCAACACCCTAGTTACCACTCAGAATACTTTAGCAACACCCTAGCAATTTCAAACGACTTGGAGGACCTTAGTACATAAAGATACCACCACTAAGCAAAACAGACGTTAAACAAGACAGAGTAATTGCATAAGTATCATCTTCATCAACAGTAACAACCTGGCTTCACCCAGAATATTTTACCAACAACCTAGCAACCCCCTGGAAAGCACTAAGAACACCTTAGCAACCACTTAGCAACACCTCAGTTATCACTCAGAACACATTAGCAACTCCCCAACAATGTTCTAAAAACTACCCAGATCACCTTAACAACAACCTGGCAACACACTATCAAACACAATGCCTTGCAACGCCATAGAAACCACTCTGAATACCTTGATATTGGATTTACAATGATGGGCCAGTTTTGTTTCCTCAGAAAATGTAAAATTCAAGTTGAATTTTTTGCATACCTAACATTATTTGTGTTCAAAGTAAGCACATCAGGTGTGCTTGCTCAACTGTTGATATGCTAATGATAATCTTGTAATGCTTGAAATGTTTTGGAATTTGTATAGGGTGTTGGTACTGTATTTTTGAAACTCGCATCATCTCCTCTCTGCAGTGCTGCTCTGTCATTGTGGCTCTACTTGCTGAGCTGGTGCGGCCAGTCGTTGTGTGGGATAGTCAAACATGTCAATGAACACAGGAAGTATGGAAGCCCGCTCATTATGCTATCTGACGCAGGTAAGCCAGCCAGAGCGCATTCAATCGTGTGACACTGATGCAAGAAATGAACTCAAGCAAATGTATAGGAATTTAGTTAACGACATAAAAACGACATAAACCCTCATAAAACCTTCATCAAAAAACCCAAGTCATACAATAACTGTGCATGAGAAAAAGACTGAAATTTAAGCTGTTATTTATTGAACTATATATCATATTTCGATGTACATTTCCAATGACAGTATGTCTTGATCCTCAGGCAATATAGTGCTGCAGGTGCAAATGGTGGATGGAGAAGAGCAGGCGTTTACAGCACACACAGCGTTACCTCTTCATACCTGGATCCGCCTGGACTTCTTCTTAAATGTGTCAAAGGTACATCAACCATATTCACATGCAGTCATATTCCACTGTACTTGTAATGAACCAACCAGGTGTGAATGTATTAGAAAATGAACTCTTGGATCTTTTGTCATATGTCAGGCAAAACTCACAGTCACTAAGGTCTTACCTGCAGGACAGACGTCGGAGAACACTCATCTTTTTAAGTAAGTCAAAACGTCTCGTCTGCACTGTAAAATATATATAATGTTTATTACTATTGCCATCAAATGTTAGGAACAGTAAGCGATTTTTTTTTTTTTCAATAATAAAACATATATAAAATAATATTAATATAGCCAAGAGGAAATTGCATGAAATATTAATATTATTATTATTAATACAATTTATATTGTAATAGTATACTAATAGTAATAGTATAATTAAAAATAGTATTAATATGAATGAATTCAATTATTCATAAATATATAAAATAATATTCATGAGGCCAAGAAGAAATTGCATGAAATATTATTATTATTATTAATAATTTATGAATAATTGAATTCATTCATATTAATACTATTTTTTCCATATAATATTAATTCATTCATATAATACTAATCCATATGAAACATTTTCTTTAGATTTAAGTATACAGCCAACTAAATTGATTCTTTTATTTATTTTTTAATACTTTTTTTTAAATAGTTTTTTACAGCCAATTTTATAGTGTAGTTCATGTCTGGTAAAACATAAAATTCTTTATTAATTTTTTTCAGTTTTCGCCAGCCAATTAAATTCAATGACACATCAGGATATTTTGTGATTGGTGGATGCAACTTCATGAAGGGCTTTCATGGCTATTTTGGACCAATCAGATACTATCGTTTAGGCTCAGAAAAGGTGAGTCTCTTATCAACGGATAAATGCGTATAACAAAACCAATTTATTATGTCAAATATTAATCACATGATCCAGAATGCAGACATTCTTATGCCGTAATATCTTGTATCATTTCTATTCAAGGTGAAAAACCCCCTGTCCCCTGTTAGGACGCTAAAAGAGCTGGACAGATTCCACACACACTGCGAGGAAATGCAACAGGTTACTGAGCACTATCTGGAGGCATTGAGACAGAACCGAGACGTCTCTACAGGTCCGTTCAAATGGATGAGACCCGAATAGATCAAAATATAGACTTTGAATTTGATGAGAATTGTTTGAGATCATACTGAAATCTCTGACATTTAATCGCAGACTTTGCTATCTTGGCAAATGAGAGCACAGTTGGAGACATTAGCTATGTTTCCATCCACATATTTTTATGCGCATTTAACACATAAAATATTGCTGGATGGAAATGCCGAGATGTGTATGAAGTCTTAAAATGCATATAAAAAACAGATTTTTTTTAGAAGACATGCATAAACTATGATGGAAACACATTTACTGAATAAATACCTAGATGTAAAAAATCATGTGACTCAACAGATCATATGTTTGGATAACTGGACTAAGTTTCATTGCACACCACCTCAAATGTCGTTTTAGTCATTCTTAAATGACTGAGCCAGAGTTTGTCATCAAAATGATTAGGTATAATTACCTTTCAGAATTAATTACCTCAAACGATTGCATTCCCAAACATCCCAAGCGCAAGAAACCATGACAGCGTCTGTTATTGTGTTTCGTCTACATATTTTATGCAGGAAAACTGAGTTACAGTGGCTAGCCCAGTTGCAGCCACTTCCATTACTGATAATTTGCACCAGTTTCCCAGGAAGTTCCAATTTTGTTCTCTTGAACACACAAGATGGAAACGGTGCTTTATTCACACATGTTTTATGCAAGATTCCAATTTTTTAAATATTATTTAGATTTATTCAAAATAACTTCCCCTCCCTCTTCTCTTCTCTGGTGATGAGGGCGGGACTATAACCTGTCACTCACATGAGATCCACCAATAGCAAACCACAAGCATCCAATCAGTTCCCCGTGGACAAAACGCCCTACATTTGTTCTCGTTCCTGAAGCCGTTTCACTCGGATATATACGTCACAATAGGAAAAAGCACTGAACACCAGTGTGAATGAACAGTGGACAGCAGATGAGTAATTTTCTTTTTGTGTGAACTGTTTCTAAAAACACTGTGTTTTTGGTTATCAGATGTTTGTGAGTCTTATTATGGAGACCTCAGGAGGAAGTTTGGTCGTAAGGAATGCACACAAACTTGGTCGTGGGACCAGCAAAGAAGATTCAACATCGCCCTGAGGCTTCTAGAAGAACACCAGGACTTCATAACAGGTAGGTGGGGTTTAACACTGTGCGTGGTTATGTGAACTACCGATGGCTCTTGGTAGAGAGTCTCTTCATCCGTTCCTCAGGTCTGGAGAGCAGTGGTGGACATTTGCTACATCTAAGCCGAGTGATTTTCCAGGATGTGTTAAAGACAGTCAGTAAAGCCGAGGAATCTGACGGCGGCCTGGATCTCATTGAGCAGCTTCAGGTGTCTCTCTGCTGGGGTCACCAGCACTCCTCTCTCCTGCTCGCGACCCTTCACCTGGCTGGCCTGGGCGTCCCTGTGGACCTGGAGCAGGTGAGGATGAGAACAAAGACTATAGAATTACATAAGACGCGTCACTCGTATTGTTTTGAATGGGGAAAAGTGCAACGCTCAATATGGCGTAATAAGTCCCGCCTTCTAAATAAGAGCAAAACGGCGATTGGAAAAGTCATCGCATCACTGCAGCCGTTAGAAGCTCCGGATATAAAAACAGTCAGGCACTTCCACTGCGCATTAGCTTGATCCAGCCTGAACAATGTCGTTTTCTGTCATGATTCGAACGTTTTTAGAGTGGCCTTTTATTGTGGCCAGCCTAAGGCACACCTGTGCAATAATCATGCTGTCTAATCAGCATCTTGATATGCCACACCTGTGAGGTGGATGGATTATCTCGGCAAAGGAGAAGTGCTCACTAACTAGGGGTGTGCAAAAAAATCGATTCACATTTGAATCGCGATTCAATCTTTACCGATTCAGAATCGATTCATAGAATTGGCAATCGGGTGAGTCGGGATTTTACTGGTGGTCCGGTAGTGTTTCGAGGCCGCGAGGGCCGGTCTGATAAATAGTTACATTGCAAGTTCTTGCCGCCCGCTGGTCAAACTGCAACGGCGATAGATTGTAGTGCGCGTCCGAGTGAAGACTGCGCGAGCCACAGAGAACACTGTATCCATGACACTGATAGCAGCGGACACGAGCGCGCAGCTTGATTTCAAAAACAACAGATCTCTTATTTAATAGCGAACTAAATGAATGCTCTGCTAGTTAACTGGAGATACCTGCTAGTTAACTGGAGATACCCGCAAATCACGCCTATGAACGACTTCCCTGGATCTAAACAAATCAATCTAACCATAGATGTTACCAGTAGCGGTGGCTTTTTTAAATCTATTTAAAATAATTTCGCAAGGCTTTTATGACATTAGTATATATTTTTAGGAAGTTCAATGTGCCCAGTCGAGTTCACATTTCAACAGTCAACCTGGTAGCTGAAGTAGTCCTTAAACCACATTTAGCATAATTGTTTGATCTGACTACAGCACTTTAAAGCTAAATGTAAAAGCTTTTTATTTAAGTTTTATTTTAAACTTGAATTAAATGTATTTGAAAGCTGGCCAAAGCTTGGCACTTTGCACTTTTTAGTTGCAAAAGTTTTTATTTTTGTATGAAAACATATAAAGTAATATCAAACTACATTTAATTTGTTGTGCTTTTTTTTCTTTGAAATTGTGTCTACTGCAATCAATCACATAGGAAAAAGTAAACTACATTTATATACTGCGAATCGTTTTTTGAATCGAGAATCGTTTTTGAATCGAATCTTGAGACAAAAAATCGGTATCGAATCGAATCGTGACATTTTCTGAATCGTGCACCCCTATCACTAACACAGATTTAGACAGATTGGTGAACAATATTTGAGAGAAATAGGCCTTTTGTGTACATAGGAAAAGTCTTAGATCTTTGAGTTCAGCTAATGAAAAATGGGGGCAAAAACAAAAGTGTTGCATTTATAATTTTGTTCAGTGTATATAAATAACTTTCAAAGTGTTCTGTCAGGTCAGGTGCTTCATATATAACTTTCATCATGGGATAAAGCTGCGCATGTAATTACCGTAAATAAAGCTTTTGAATCGATCTCACGGTACTTTGATGTCATACAGCGTTCGGTCTCGACCAAGTCGAACACACCTTAAATCTGCAGTGGTCAGGTGGTACAGCAGCCACATGTTAGAAGTCTTAGCTCTTAGACAATTACGAGTTTACACGTTGTGATTACAAGTTCTACAAGCAAGTAAAGGCTTTTTACAGTTCAGAATCGTTACAGTAACTACGACATGGCGTGAATGCAGCATGATTTATTAATTAAACAGCATGCAAACATACTTTAACATACATTGAACCTTTTTTTCTAATAGTTGACATTTGTGGTCTTATAGTGAATGATTCATTTTCAAATCAAAAACGTTTGCATGTTGCACTTATTAGACTCTCATTAGTGTATTAGTTGACTGTTAGGTCTCGGGTTAGTAGTATAAGTTGACATGTAGTTGTAAAGTTACCTATAGTCCATAGAACGTCTGTTGAGGAGCATCACAATAAAGAGTTAGCAGATATTAAGCACAGTCTGAGTCTACTAATACTTTAATGAGAGTTAGTTGACACACAGTTGCAAAGTTACCTATAGTTAGTAGAATGTCTAAAGGGGACTGTCAGGTTGAGTGATGGGAGCGAGGACTCAATTGCAGGAGAAATAAGGGCTTTATTAATAAAAGTGAAAACACAAATAAAAACTATACCCCGTGGGGGAAAACAGGACAGAAACACTTGACACGACACCACTTGACTAGAGCAGGGAAACACACAAGGTAACATTTAATGACGATCCAGCACAGGACTGAAAACACAAGGAGAATAAATAGAGAGAGCGAACAAAGCAGGTGGTGAGGGAGGACAGGTGGGGCAAATGAATCAATAATCAGGTAACAAGATGGGAGGGGCTAGACAACGGACAGGAGAGCACATGGCACAAGGAAACACATGACAACCCATGTACTCACAACAAACATGACTTGAACACAAGCACATGGCCAGTAAAACAAATCACCAGCCATGTGCTCACACAAAAACATGAACACGCAGCTAATGAAAACACATAAGCCACGTGTTCACACAAAATATGACAACACGAAAGCACACAGCTAGTGGAAAACACAAGCTGTGCTATACAGTACGAGACAAAACATGACATGAAAGCACATGAAACAAGGCACACCGACAAGACAAAACAGGAGTGTCAGGGCTCTGTCACAAAACCAAGAAATAGACTAGACAGAAGTGACAGAATCCTGACACGGACTGTCGAAAATACAATTTTGCCTTCATAAACTTTCATCAAAATACAATAGCTTTCTTAACTAATGAATGAACTGCTTTAAAACACCTTTCTCTTTGGATGACACACCAAGCAGGCTATCAGCTAATGGCAACCATTAACCAAATAGCTATTTAGTCATTGTTTTAGGCTACTGTTGCAGTCAGTGTAGCATTCTTCTTCATTTTATGTTGAATAAAGTAGTAATTTGATAAAAAGCTAGAAAAGAAGAGCGACAAGAGAAACGGCAGATACGCATTTTGTTTGGTACAGCAATATTTTGTTAAAGTTTGATGGTGATCTCTTTCTCAGGGTCATGTTTATAGTCTGATAGGCGGCGTCTCTGATGACCGGCTCGCTCTGATGCATTTGGGATACAAGCACATGGAGGGACTTGACGGTTTCCCCAAAGACCAGAATACAGCATATGGCTACTACGCCAACATCGGCAAACAGACCAGCATCGACCACGATAAAGTACAAGACTCTTCGGTGAGTTACACATTTATATACAGAGATTGGTAATGTATACAGATACAGAATTTAAATTAATTTTGATATTTTGAACTGTCCTCCCAGACAGCAACGTAGTGCCGGCCCAGATCCGGGCCACATCTGGTACATGTGGATTCAATGCATATACCAGATCGGATCTGCCGGATCTGGGCCGACACTATGTTGCTGTTTGGACTGGGATGTAATGAGGTACAATGTCTCATTATGTGGTTTGCCATGTGCTTTTAATAAAATGTCAAGCTCAGTAGGTTGCTTAAAAATGGCACATAATTGTTTTATTACATGACAAGCTTAATCCATGCTGACAAAATACGGTAAAACCCCAAGAAATCTTTACTAGTTACTACTTTTGAAAAAAGAAAAGAAAAAAAAAGCTGTTTAAAAATGGATATATTTGATCAAAACCGCATAAATATAGCAATACAATACAGCAATACAAACAGCAATACAAATATGGCATTTCTAACAGAAAGACAATATACATTGTGTGTTATTCAGTGAAAAATACAAAGATATTGATAATTCTATCAATTATTAAACATGTCTAAATGAGACACTAAGTTAGATTTTATTTCCGTCATGAAAATTCCTGGTTAATTCCAATCATGCAGACTCTACAGACTACAGGACCTAAGGGAATTCAATTTGCAAAGGCTCATTTGCTAATAAAATGGTGCCTTAGTATCAGGTGCACCTCTTGTTTATCACCGAGCACAGTCAAATATTTAGAAAAATTACACTGCTGATGTTTGCTAAGCTGATTGTTAAAGAAATTATGAACTTTAGACACATGCAGACTCACTGTAAATAGTGTGTCATCAGGTTAACCGGTGGTTTGCACAGTGTTTTGAGGGCGTGGATTTGCATGTTAACACAAACTGGTTTGACGTGAAATAAATATTGTCTGAATGTAATGGGAAATTATAATGTCTGTTTTTCTATTGTGTGTTTCTTCACTGCAGCAAACTCCAACAGAACATGTTCATTTAAACAATGACGACGAGCTCCATACCCAAACGGGCGAACAGGGCGACATTGTGCAGTATTTGAAACACCAGGCCAACAGAGGAGATGTAGAATCTCAGGTCTTCACTTTTTTTTGTCTGTTTCATATGATCTCTCTTTGCTCTTTGACTTCAGTTCTAGTCATTCAAAACATCAGGATCTGTTGTAAAAGCGTCGTGGGCTGGTGTTTCTTGTAGAAATCGTTGGCCAGGATGCTTCTTTGGGGCAGTAATGGGGTGCAGAAAGACATTCAGACAGCGGCCATGTGGTACGCCAGGAGCGCCCTGCAGATGGTGGATCCCACGGCCATGTACGACTACGCCATTCTCATCCTGAAGGTGATCCATGGGTTACATGGAAATCTCTTGTGCTGTTTTTTTTCAAGCATTTGCATTGTAAAAAGCACATACATGCTTGTTTTTTATAAATAGAAACTCCTGACACAAAATTAGGAAAATGTATGTAAAATGATGTATGTGTGTGTGTATCTGAAGATTCTTTGAAGTGTTTGTGCTTGAACAGGGCACAGGAGTGAAGAAGAACCGGACGCTTGGCCTCGAGCTTCTGGAGAAAGCTGCTGACATGGCGAGTGCACAAACAGTACCAGCGCGCATGTGGTTGTGTGTGGAAGTGTTGCGATTTCTATAATGGGCCATGTGTGTTTTTTTCAGGGTTCTGTAGAAGCTCTGAATGGACTTGGATGGTATTACAGTAACATAGTAAAGGATGGAAGAAAAGCCATTAGATATTTTGAGTTGGCGGCTCAGAACGGCAGTCGGGATGGGCTCTTCAATGTGGGAGTCTACCAGTTAAATGGTGCCAGTCCTGACAAACCAGACAGAAATGAGGTCAGAGGCTGCACATTGATCCTTTAATGGATAGTTTAAAGTGAAAACAAATACTAATGTCCGAATTTTCCCGCCCTCATGATGTTCCAAACCCGTGTGGTTTTCTGTGGAACACAGAGATCTTTTAAAGAGTCTGTAACATTCTCGAAAAATGACAAAAAAAAGGTGCTGTCACGTTTGGAAAATTACAACAACAAAAAAAGAGTTGGTGAAGTTTATTGTGTTAAAAAAAATGACAAAGAATATTTATTTTTTCAAAAAAGGTGCTGTCAAGTTTGGAAAATGACAAGAAAGAGATGCTGTCAAATTTGCTAAATGACCAAAAAAAAGAGAGTTTCTGTCGAGTATCAAAAATGACAAAAAAAGAGTTGTTGTCAAGTTTGAAAATTACAACAAAGAGTTGCTATCAAGTTTACAAAATGACAAAAAAGTTCCTGTCAAGTTTACAAAATGACAAAAAAGTGCCTGTCAAGTTTACACAATGACAAAAGAGTTTCTGTCATGTTTACAAATTGACAAAAGAGTTGCTGTCAAGTTTACAAAATGACAAAAAAGTTCCTGTCAAGTTTACAAATTGACAAAAGAGTTTCTGTCATGTTTACAAATTGACAAAAAAGTTCCTGTCAAGTTTACAAAATGACAAAAAAGTTCCTGTCAAGTTTACACAATGGCAAAAGAGTTCCTGTCAAGTTTACACAATGACAAAAGAGTTTCTGTCATGTTTACAAATTGACAAAAGAGTTGCTGTCAAGTTTACAAAATGACAAAAAAGTTCCTGTCAAGTTTACAAAATGACAAAAAAGTGCCTGTCAAGTTTACACAATGACAAAAGAGTTTCTGTCATGTTTACAAATTGACAAAAGAGTTGCTGTCAAGTTTACAAAATGACAAAAAAGTTCCTGTCAAGTTTACAAATTGACAAAAGAGTTTCTGTCATGTTTACAAATTGACAAAAAAGTTCCTGTCAAGTTTACAAAATGACAAAAAAGTTCCTGTCAAGTTTACACAATGGCAAAAGAGTTCCTGTCAAGTTTACACAATGACAAAAGAGTTTCTGTCATGTTTACAAATTGACAAAAGAGTTGCTGTCAAGTTTACAAAATGACAAAAAAGTTCCTGTCAAGTTTACAAAATGACAAAAAAGTGCCTGTCAAGTTTACACAATGACAAAAGAGTTTCTGTCATGTTTACAAATTGACAAAAGAGTTGCTGTCAAGTTTACAAAATGACAAAAAAGTTCATGTCAAGTTTACAAATTGACAAAAGAGTTTCTGTCATGTTTACAAATTGACAAAAAAGTTCCTGTCAAGTTTACAAAATGACAAAAAAGTTCCTGTCAAGTTTACACAATGGCAAAAGAGTTCCTGTCAAGTTTACACAATGACAAAAGAGTTTCTGTCATGTTTACAAATTGACAAAAGAGTTGCTGTCAAGTTTACAAAATGACAAAAAAGTGCCTGTCAAGTTTACACAATGACAAAAGAGTTCCTGGCATGTTTACAAATTGACAAAAGAGTTGCTGTCAAGTTTACAAAATGACAAAAAAGTGCCTGTCAAGTTTACACAATGACAAAAGAGTTGCTGTCAAGTTTACACAATGACAAAAAAGTTCCTGTCAAGTTTACACAATGACAAAATGACAAAAAAGTTCCTGTCAAGTTTACACAATGGCAAAAGAGTTCCTGTCAAGTTTACACAATGACAAAAGAGTTTCTGTCATGTTTACACAATGACAAAAGAGTTGCTATCAAGTTTACAAAATGACAAAAAAGTTCCTGTCAAGTTTACAAAATGACAAAAGAGTTGCTATCAAGTTTACAAAATGACAAAAAAGTGCCTGTCAAGTTTACAAAATGACAAAAGAGTTGCTATCAAGTTTACAAAATGACAAAAAAAGTTCCTGTCAAGTTTACACAATGACAAAAGAGTTGCTATCAAGTTTACAAAATGACAAAAAAGTGCCTGTCAAGTTTACACAATGACAAAAAAGTTCCTGTCAAGTTTACACAATGACAAAAGAGTTTCTGTCATGTTTACAAATTGACAAAAGAGTTGCTGTCAAGTTTACACAATGACAAAAGAGTTTCTGTCATGTTTACAAATTGACAAAAGAGTTGCTGTCAAGTTTACAAATTGACAAAAGAGTTTCTGACAAAAAAAGAGGTCCTGTCAAATTTGCAAAATTGCAACAGAGGTGCTGTCAAGTTAAAAAAATGACTAGGATAGATAGATAGATAGATAGATAGATAGATAGATAGATAGATAGATAGATAGATAGATAGATAGATAGATAGTACATTGGCATCAATCCTGGCACCAAGACTTGGAGTTTGAATTCTCTCATGCTTTCTTCTGTCATGAGAACTTTACACTGATAAACATGTGTTTATGGCGTGAGTGTATGGTTGATCTCTATGCTCTGTCAGACTGCTGCGTTCCAGTTCTTTCTGCGTGCGGCTCAGTTGGGTCACGTGGACGGCGCTGTGGAGGCGGCATCATTTCTCTCCACTGGAACTGTAAGAGGAGTGGCGAGAGATCAAGGCAAAGCTGTGCTGTATGTCAGACTCATCTATACTCTCTATCACTTCAATTAGTAGCGGCCAACACAAATGGATGATCATTTACTGACAAATATTGACAAATTTTACAGACTTCTTTTCTACTACAACTTCTTTATAAATGCAAAAGCTGTCATTTTAATCTGATGGATAGATCGGTGTTTAACAAGTCTTTGTTTCTCTTTTGTTGGGCTTCTGTTTCTTCAGGCTGTTGAAGCGAGTCAGTGAGATGAATGGCCACCTGGGCTTCATGGTTAAAGAAGCTCTTCAGACTTATCAAAGAGGATCATGGTGAGAGATCCATCCCTTCATTCATCCCTACCTTCATTCATCCCCACCTTAAAGTGTGTCCCTATTATGCTACTTTAAAGGTTCTTAATTTTGTTTTTGAGGTCACCTATAACAGGCTTCAAAGGTCATAAAAACACTTGTTTTCTCAAAAAAAAAAAACATTGCACATCACCACATTTTTCAATTATTCTAAATCCCTCCTTTCCTGCTCTGATTGGTCAGATGGCTCAGTCTGTTGTGATTGGTCTACTCTGCTCTGATTGGTCAGATGGCCCAGTCTGTTGTGATTGGTATACTTTGCTCTGATTGGTCAGATGGCCCAGTCTGTTGTGATTGGTCTACTCTGCTCTGATTGGTCAGAAGACCCAGTCTGTTGTGATTGGTCTACGATCTGCTCTGATTGGTCAGATGACCCAGTCTGTTGTGATTGGTCTACTCTGCTCTGATTGGTCAGATGGCCCAGTCTGTTGTGATTGGTCTACTCTGCTCTGATTGGTCAGATGACCCAGTCTGTTGTGATTGGTCTACTCTGCTCTGATTGGCTAGACTGTCCAATCTGCTGTGATTGGTCTACTCTGCTCTGATTGGTCAGAAGACCCAGTCTGTTGTGATTGGTCTACGATCTGCTCTGATTGGTCAGATGACCCAGTCTGTTGTGATTGGTCTACTCTGCTCTGATTGGTCAGATGGCCCAGTCTGTTGTGATTGGTCTACTCTGCTCTGATTGGTCAGATGACCCAGTCTGTTGTGATTGGTCTACTCTGCTCTGATTGGTCAGATGGTTCAGTCTTTTGTGATTGGTCTACTCTGCTCTGATTGGTCAGGTGGCCCAGTCTGTTGTGATTGGTATACTTTGCTCTGATTGGTCAGATGGCCCAGTCTGTTGTGATTGGTCTACTCTGCTCTGATTGGTCAGAAGACCCAGTCTGTTGTGATTGGTCTACTCTGCTCTGATTGGTCAGATGGCCCAGTCTGTTGTGATTGGTCTACAATCTGCTCTGATTGGTCAGATGACCCAGTCTGTTGTGATTGGTCTACTCTGCTCTGATTGTTCAGATGGCCCAGTCTGTTGTGATTGGTCTACTCTGCTCTGATTGGTCAGATGGCCCAGTCTGTTGTGATTGGTCTACTCTGCTCTGATTGGTCAGATGACCCAGTCTGTTGTGATTGGTCTACTCTGCTCTGATTGTTCAGATGGCCCAGTCTGTTGTGATTGGTCTACTCTGCTCTGATTGGTCAGATGGTTCAGTCTGTTGTGATTGGTCTACTCTGCTCTGATTGGTCAGGTGGCCCAGTCTGTTGTGATTGGTCTACTCTGCTCTGATTGGTCAGGTGGTCCAGTCTGTTGTGATTGGTCTACTCTGCTCTGATTGGTCAGGTGGCCCAGTCTGTTGTGATTGGTCTACTCTGCTCTGATTGGTCAGGTGGTCCAGTCTGTTGTGATTGGTCTACTCTGCTCTGATTGGTCAGATGGTCCAGTCTGTTGTGATTGGTCTACTCTGCTCTGATTGGTCAGATGGCTCAGTCTGTTGTGATTGGTCTACTCTGCTCTGATTGGTCAGATGGTCCAGTCTGTTGTGATTGGTCTACTCTGCTCTGATTGGTCAGATGGCTCAGTCTGTTGTGATTGGTCTACTCTGCTCTGATTGGTCAGATGGCTCAGTCTGTTGTGATTGGTCTACTCTGCTCTGATTGGTCAGATGGCTCAGTCTGTTGTGATTGGTCTACTCTGCTCTGATTGGTCAGATGGCTCAGTCTGTTGTGATTGGTCTCTGCTCTGATTGGTCAGATGGCTCAGTCTGTTGTGATTGGTCTACTCTGCTCTGATTGGCTAGACTGTCCAGTCTGCTGTGATTGGTCTACTCTGCTCTGATTGGTCAGAAGACCCAGTCTGTTGTGATTGGTCTACGATCTGCTCTGATTGGTCAGATGACCCAGTCTGTTGTGATTGGTCTACTCTGCTCTGATTGGTCAGATGGCCCAGTCTGTTGTGATTGGTCTACTCTGCTCTGATTGGTCAGATGACCCAGTCTGTTGTGATTGGTCTACTCTGCTCTGATTGGTCAGATGGTTCAGTCTTTTGTGATTGGTCTACTCTGCTCTGATTGGTCAGGTGGCCCAGTCTGTTGTGATTGGTATACTTTGCTCTGATTGGTCAGATGGCCCAGTCTGTTGTGATTGGTCTACTCTGCTCTGATTGGTCAGAAGACCCAGTCTGTTGTGATTGGTCTACTCTGCTCTGATTGGTCAGATGACCCAGTCTGTTGTGATTGGTCTACTCTGCTCTGATTGGTCAGATGGTTCAGTCTTTTGTGATTGGTCTACTCTGCTCTGATTGGTCAGGTGGCCCAGTCTGTTGTGATTGGTATACTTTGCTCTGATTGGTCAGATGGCCCAGTCTGTTGTGATTGGTCTACTCTGCTCTGATTGGTCAGAAGACCCAGTCTGTTGTGATTGGTCTACTCTGCTCTGATTGGTCAGATGGCCCAGTCTGTTGTGATTGGTCTACAATCTGCTCTGATTGGTCAGATGACCCAGTCTGTTGTGATTGGTCTACTCTGCTCTGATTGTTCAGATGGCCCAGTCTGTTGTGATTGGTCTACTCTGCTCTGATTGGTCAGATGGCCCAGTCTGTTGTGATTGGTCTACTCTGCTCTGATTGGTCAGATGACCCAGTCTGTTGTGATTGGTCTACTCTGCTCTGATTGTTCAGATGGCCCAGTCTGTTGTGATTGGTCTACTCTGCTCTGATTGGTCAGATGGCCCAGTCTGTTGTGATTGGTCTACTCTGCTCTGATTGGTCAGATGGTTCAGTCTGTTGTGATTGGTCTACTCTGCTCTGATTGGTCAGGTGGCCCAGTCTGTTGTGATTGGTCTACTCTGCTCTGATTGGTCAGGTGGTCCAGTCTGTTGTGATTGGTCTACTCTGCTCTGATTGGTCAGGTGGCCCAGTCTGTTGTGATTGGTCTACTCTGCTCTGATTGGTCAGGTGGTCCAGTCTGTTGTGATTGGTCTACTCTGCTCTGATTGGTCAGATGGTCCAGTCTGTTGTGATTGGTCTACTCTGCTCTGATTGGTCAGATGGCTCAGTCTGTTGTGATTGGTCTACTCTGCTCTGATTGGTCAGATGGTCCAGTCTGTTGTGATTGGTTCTCTACTCTGCTCTGATTGGTCAGATGGCTCAGTCTGTTGTGATTGGTCTACTCTGCTCTGATTGGTCAGATGGCTCAGTCTGTTGTGATTGGTCTACTCTGCTCTGATTGGTCAGATGGCTCAGTCTGTTGTGATTGGTCTACTCTGCTCTGATTGGTCAGATGGCTCAGTCTGTTGTGATTGGTCTCTGCTCTGATTGGTCAGATGGCTCAGTCTGTTGTGATTGGTCTACTCTGCTCTGATTGGTCAGATGACCCAGGCTGTTGTGATCAGTCTCTGCTCTGATTGGTCAGATGGCTCAGTCTGTTGCAGATGGCCCCGGTGGCTGGTCCCAGTATAGGTCATACACCCCACCCTCCCCATGAAGTCTAATGGATGCAATGGAAACTAAACAAATCAAATTACACTTCAAATGAAAAGATGTTTTCTGTCATTCTAGGTAGTTTAAGTTTAAGTGTTTTAAATAAGTTTGATCTTAGTTCTTTATTTGATGCAAAAAAAATGGGAATGTGACGTCATGATTGACAGCTGTGATTGACAGCTTCTCTAAACGAAGTAGTTACCAAGGCACCAACAGACTTTTTGGGGGGGATTTTCGGGAGGAGATTGGAGCATCAACTTTAATTTCTACATGTCCATAACTGTTTATTTCAGGAGCGAGGGCGGGACCTTGAAATTGCGGCTCCACTTCACGCTCACTACTGCACAGACTCGGGTCCCGCGTTCACTACTGTGCAGAATCAGGTCCCAAATCAGAGCAAGATGTCAGCGCCATATTAGGACTTTGGCGACTTCACTTTTCACGGTGATTAGTCTACCGCTTACAGCGCGTGCCGGAAACGAAACGACCATTACCATAACTGAACTTCAGCGCCGGAGGCTTCCTAAAGCTTAGCGATTGACCATTTACATTCACAGACAGCATCTATCCATACCTCCATCCACCCATCCATCCATCTATGCCTTCATCCATCCATCTTTATCATCCTTCCATCCATCCCTTCATCTAACCATCCATACATTTATCTATCCATCCATTCATTCATACATCCATATCTATACCATCCATCGTTTTAATCCATCCATCCCTTTATCAGTCCTATCTTTAACCATCCATCCATCCTCCCCTTTATCCATCTATCCCTCCATCCATCCATGTCTTCATCCATTGAAATGGGTACTACAGTCTAAATTCTAAATATTGGAGAGGGTTTTTTCTCTCGCCCTCCTCCTAAGACTTGACGCTCACGTGGGTTGCCAGATTCAGGACACGAGCGCAATAGACAATGGAAAGCGACGAGCCTCCCACTGTAAGTTAATCAGCTAATGTCTGCATTTTAATATGCCTCTGGTCATAGAGGTTTTTAGATGGGTCACAAGGCTTTTTAGTACCGGTAGAATCTGCGATCTCTGACCCAGTTCATTGGCTGGCTTCCATGGCTAAAATATGTTGTAATATACTATTGGATAAATTGGCAGTGTGCGGAATCACACAGTCCAAAACAAAAACAGACATTCCCGACACGGAACACACATTTCAAATTAGAATAACTTGCTGTGTCATTGTTTTTCTGAGAAACAAGTATTGGAACTTAGCATGTTTCCTAAATATCTGCAAACCTGTGGAATTGTATTCTTTAGTACAGTCAAAATATGACTATCAGCACCTTTAAAGTGACAGCAGCCTATAAATACCTACTCCTGTCTAAGTCATTCATGTTAATTAAACAACAAAACAGCTTTCACAAAGATTAATCTATATATAATTTATACAGTGAACACTATAGTGTTATTTTACATTTAAGCCCAATTATTAAATTGCTGTACCTAAAAACTATCCGCCTACCCAACCATACCTTCATCCTTCCTTCCTTCAGTTCATCTTATTTATTAAAATAACCATCGTTTCTGCTTTTGTGTTCATGAATATTGTAATGGAAAAAAGTGACAAGCACATTATTAAAAATGATTTTGTGTTTCACAGAAGAAAGAAAGTCACACTGGTTTCAAATGATTATGTGTGGATATGTGTTGTCTGTTCAAGGGATGAAGCGTTGGTGAAATACGCCATTCTAGCAGAAACTGGTCTTGGTGTGGCACAGCACAATGCCGCCCATCTGTGTGAGGTGAACATCTTTTATATGTCTCCTAATCAGCCAGTTTCATTTCCTGGTTGTTGTTTGTTTTTCTTTTTCTTTTTACATATACCATTCACCTAATGTACGTGTTTCTAGGTGTTAGGCCACAGTTCTGCCTGTCAGTGGAGGTATCACAACTACTCTACCTACAACCACATCCCTCAGGAAGCTGGTGAGCCTCTGCAGACCAGCACAAACACAGACAACTATAACATACAACATCTGTTAGAACAGAAGAATAAGGGCTGGTTCACACAGAGGCGTTTTTGCTTTGAAGAACGCGAGACACGGGCAGTGGAATAGGGGAAAACCGCAAGGTCTCGAGACACGTCTTTTAAAAGATTAACTGAGCGCCGCGTTCTTAGATTGCCGTGTCCAGTGCGAGACGCTGCATAACACACAGGACGCGAGCGCACCGGTCATACACGTCCGTCTAGCGCATTTCCAAATCATGGAAAAGTAAGTGCAGTGGAATGGAAAAACGCGTTCCGTGTGAACGGCTCCTAAATATGTTTATTTCCTAAACACCTTTTATGAACTTGAATTAAGGCTTTACATTTTCTCCCTGAACTGTGTAATGTTATTTCTACCACATCTCAAAATTCATATCTAGCATTATTTTTAATTTCAAACCTTGCATTTTGAATCACATCAATTACAAATCTTGCAACTAAATTACAGCTTGATTTGACACGATTCACAATAAAAAATAGTCATGCTGTCTCTCTTTCTGCCTCCATCTGTTACTGCTTCTCGGTCTTCTGCAGGTTTGTTGCGGATGGGAGATTATTACAGTAAACTGGCTGATATGGTGAAGGCCATGCACATGTACAGTACAGCAGCAGTGCATGGCAGTCCTCAGGTACACACACACACACACACACACCATACCACGTTTACCATATCTAAACAGGCAAATATAGGGCTGGGCAGTTTGACTATACATATGTATATATATATATATATATATATATATATACAACGTAGAAATATGTACACTGCTAGGGATTCTGCTATACTATTTAGTATGTATACGTTTTTATGTAGTATGTATATGTTTACTCCGCTTTCATTTGGCAGAAATGCTTTACATTATTCACATATGAGTGACAAATGAAAAAAAAACTGAGAAAGTAATAACAAATTAAGTGAATAAAGAAACTGTGGAATTTAGTTGGCCGATAAGAAACGTCACTTGTTGCAAATAGAATACTATATAGTCTTATTATATTAGCTTTACTGTACAGCTAAATAAACCCACAGACATCCTCTCCAGATTTTGTAGTAAAGTATATACTGTATATTTATTTTTTCCCCCAATAATTTGAGTACATGTATTTTGTGTGTATTTTCAGGGACTCTTTAATCTGGCCATGTTAATTGAGGAGGGTTATGAAGTTCCAGACATCGTTCTAGATCAGTTGGGAATCTCAGCTGCACACAATATGAACCGGAGCGTTGTTGTGGGAAATCTATTATCCAGGTCTGTGTGTTCTACACGGTCATTTGCTTGTTAGTTTCATGTTTTTTGAAGGAAAACTCTTCATCTCTGAAGTTGATTTGAATTACGCAAAACATGGTGCAAAACAAGTGTATGTGTTTGTGCATGCAGTATGGTGTGTGTCTGTACATAGTTGTTTAGTTATAGTATATAGGCCAAATTTGAAACCTCAAAAATAAAAAAGGATTCACAAAGGGACTGGATTTAAAGGTAATTTACAGCAAATTTGTAACAAAAGTCTGGGGTCAGTAAGATTTATATATATCTTTTTATTCAGCAAGAACACATTAAATTGATCAAATGTGACAGTAAAGACATTTATAATATTAAAGGATTCTATTTCAAATGAATGCTGAACTTTTAATTCATCAAAGCATCCTGAAAGAAAAGCTTTACGGGCATACATAGTCACTTTAGATAAGCTCACATAAATATTTAACACACTGAGTAACTATTACTTTATAATAGTAATGTCTATTATTATATAATATGTCTAAATAATAAGACGTATAAATAGTTTATTAATAATTTACTTGCACTTTCTAAACGATCTTATGAACCACTGACAACTCCTACATAACTGGGTTGTAAATAATGTAACACTTAATTTAGAAATGATAAATTGATTATTTATAAAGTATGAAAATACAATTATTAAACACATTATAGATATGCTTACAAATCAAGCATAAAGCATTTATAGCTGTATTTATAAACTTCTTATTAATGCTATTAATGCTTTATAAATGATGAATTAACTATTTACTAATGCTTAACTAATGATTCATAGCATGCAGTTATTATAAAGTGTTACCAAATTTTTGATATTATTATATTACAAGGTGGGTGTATCTAACTGATGTTAGACAATGATTTAATTGGTTGATATTTAGGGCTGTCAAAGAAAGTAAAAATGGCAAATCATGTGGACTTTAACAACAATGGAAGTGAGTGTAAGGAGTGAAGACACTTCCGTGTGAGCACGAATCGGTTCTCTCCTCATGATACTCTTCCTTCTGTAGATGCAGGGAGTTTGAGGAGGGGGACGTGACTCCCTGTTCTTTAGTCCTGTGGAGGATCCAGTTAATCCGAGCGTGGAGAGACTTCACACACAGCTCTGTTTTGCTGCCGCTGGCCTGTGGGATCGCCGCCATATTCAGCCTTTTTATAATCGCTGTGCTATTACAAACTCTTCTGGGTAAAACATCCACCACTGTTAGAATGAAAGAGATATCTAAATAGACATTTCCCCCCCCTGTTGTCAATTTTAGTATTCACCACGATTTATTGCTCCTCAAAACGTTTCCCATGATCATTTTCCACTCTCTGAATTTTCCATACAATAAAAACATAGTGACCACCATGTCTGTCAAGCCCCAAAAATAAAGTACAATATAAAAGTATCGTAACAGATTTAACTTTTGTACACTTTTACCATCAGCATTTTACTCTACGGCTTACCTGTCAACTAACCAATCATCAGAGAGACGTGGTGAACCAGCAGTCGGCGGGCAAGGAATCAGTCCACTGGAGACCAGTACACATCCGCAGCAAAGTGACCGGCTTACAGCGGCCCACAACAGCCTTTCCCTGCAGCAGACATCGGATTTAGTCGTCACAGTGACTGGAGTGTGTGTGTGTGTCATCTTTACGATGGTCATTTCCCATCTGCTTTGAACACTCACTCTTGTGTTCGATAAACACCCTTTACTTTAGGTTACTGCACTGGAACTGAACCAGTATAAATGTACTGCATTCGCTCTGGATGAAGGCTTTTTTGGTAACCTGTTTAGTTTGCACTCAAAATCACCTTTTTTTTAGGTGAAATTATGTTTGAATACTAGAATGTTTGCGGTGCAAATAAATGTCACGTGATACCTCAAACTGTTCTCTTCCTGTGGGTTTTCCTTCATTCAAACAGCTACATGTACTTTTAGTTGACATTGCACAGAAGCAGAGCTGTGTATGCACATTTATAAACACAATCTTTAAAGGGTTAGTTCATCCAAAAATGAAAACACAAAAAAAAATGTCAGCATTTACTCACCCTCATGTTGTTCCAAACCCACAATTCTTTCGTTCATCTTCGGAACACAAATTAAGATATTTTTAATGAAATCTGAGAGATTTCTGTCCCTCCATTGACTGCCTACGAAACTACCACTTTGACTCTTCAAAAAGGTCATAAAAAGATCGTAAAACGAATCCATATTAATCGAGCGGCTGAGTCCAAACTTTCTGAAGAGATTTGATCGTTTTAAATGACCCTTTTTATTCATGTAAACATTAATCAGTGCACACATCAGATACAGGCTGCATCTGAAATGACATACTTACCTATTATATAGTAGGCGAAACAGTATGTGACAAAAGAAAGTATGTTCGAATTCACAGTACTCATAAAAGAGAAGGCAAAAAGTAACTGGATGACCTACTACTTTCGGCGAGATGTGCATGTGATGAACACTTCACTATACCATGAGTCCACTGCAGAGGATTTATGAATGGCAGTGAAGCGACACAACTGACGCTGGTAGATGTTATGTGGATGAAGGCTGAACCCAATCGCAGACAGCAAATAATTCACACAGGGTTTATTAACGACAAAAACAGAAAACAAAACCCACGAGGGAGCAAAACAAGACAGGGTAGACTACACTAGACTAAGACTCAGACAATAAACTAACAACTAAGACAGGATCAAACACTTCTTTAAGACAAGACTTTCAACAAGTTACTCACGGCTTGATTCACACAAAGTGTGACAATGAACCGGCACAGGACAGCAAACACAAGGGGATTAAATAGGGAGAAACTAATAATGGCAGCAGGTGACACTGGTAAAGCAATAATGACAAAACGAGGATAACAAGGGGGCGGGGAGGGGCAAGGTAACGAGACAACACAAGCACATGGCCCGAAGAGCCACACGCTTGCACACTAAACATGAGTCTGTTATGATCCTACCCTAATGCTGAGTTCAGACTGCACGATTTTCAAAATAATCGGGTCACTGTTGTTTTCACACTGCATGACTATCTGGGGTAACATTCAGTTGCTGCTGTGTTCACACTGCACGATGGATCGGCGACAGGAGGTTTCACACTGCATGACTTTACAAAAGAAAGAATCGCCGACAACTTCTGCCTGGTCCACACACTACGTTTCACAACCAAACAAACGCGAGAAGTGATAGGAAATAACGGAAGATCACGCGTGCGTGAGACCGGAGTTCTCGCGCGACACTGAATTTGTTATTAAAAATGATAGCCTACAAATTGTCTGTGCACTGATTTGTAGCGAAAATGAAAAAATAAAATAAACAGTTTATGCAGGAAATGGTTGGGAAGACGAGGGGAGCAAGGACTGTGTTTTGCAAAGAGAGTTGGGGGTAAATAAATAATTTTGCAAATGTCCTGCTGTTGCTGCTGGTCATGCAAATGTTTGTGCTTTGTTTCTGTTTGATATAATTGTAAATATAGGCCTATCTATTAAAATACTGATATTCTGGTCTATAACTCCTCCTCCTCCCTGTATCTTGCTCTCTCATTGGCTGTCGGTCATTGCCGATGTAGTTTTCAGTCAGAACACATTCACACAGCAGGATTGTGAATCGCCGACAGGTCGTCGGCGATTCTCTCAGATCGCGTCTTTGCTCATTCACACTGAGTGATTGTCACTCGCGTGAACGAGCACCGATTTGCCTGTGATTTCGGGCATTTGTCTGCGATTTCTCAAAACCTGTCGGCGAGCCAAAATCGGGGCTAAAATCGTGCAGTCTGAACTCGGCATAAGACAAGAGAAGTATCAAAGACACAAGGGCAGAATCATAACAGAACCCCCGCCTTAAGGAACGGCTTCCAGACGTTCCTAAAAGGGAAACTAAGCACAAGACAAGACAGACCGATAAAAAGACAAAAAACAACAAAACATGGCGAACATTAACAACGGCATACATGAATAAACTAACAGGGTTAGGATGAAACATCAAAAAAACATACAAGGCAGAGGAGGTGGAGGAAACACAGAGTTCGTAGGAGGTGTACCAGAGTTCGTGAGGGATGGTTCAGGGTGGGTTGACGTGCAAGGGACCCTTGGTCCACGGGATGAGGACTGGGGACGAGGGCTCTGGGCAGGCTTGGAGGGAGACACACGAGGAGAGGACTTAGAGGAAGAAGGTTTAGAGGGTTTTGCGGAGACAGGGACGAATGGGGAAACAGTCCGGGGACTAGTGGTGACTAGGGAGACTGGGAAAACAGACTGGGATACTGCATTAGTGACAGCAGCAACAGACTCAGACACAGAGGAAACAGAGGATGACGAAACAGGACTCCTGACGGGGGACAAGGCAGACGAAGCCGCGGGACACAAGACAGGGGGTGTAACAGACGATTGTGGAGCTGGAACAGAGATCAGGGAAGACGATCCGGAATCGACACTTCTCACTTCAAATTCAGTTGAGGAGTCGAAGGTAGCAGACTGGGGATCTGAGCCTTTGGCAGCTGGCCTGGGATCAGCACTTACGGCAGCTGGCTTGGGACCAGCACTCACTGCGGTTGGATTGCGATCATGACTCTCTGCAGTTGAGTGCTCTGTGCAACAGGCTTGGGATCAGCGAAGACAGCAGCTGGCTTGGGATCGGTGCTCTTTGTAGTAGACTAGGGATCACCACTCACGGTAACTGGACTGGGATCGGTGCTCTCTGGAGCATTTGGAACAGGGACTGGGGATAAGGCAGGACTGACTGGGACATCAAGAATTCTGACAAGACGGTATAAATATTCGGACAGGGTTCTGGCAGCAATGATGACTGGCATCTCCTGATGAGCTGAAACAGACTGTATCACAGCCTTTGCAGCGGAATCGACCGCTGCTCTCTCTTCAGCAGACATGACAGAAGATCCAGAGACGACATTCACAGTACAAGTCTCTGGAATGGATCTCCCAAACGCCGACTGGGAAACAGCGCTTTCTGCAGCAGGTTGTAGATCTGTGTCTCCTGTTGCAAATACCGGAAACGCGCTTACAGCATCGGGGCCAGGAACAGCGCTTTTGACTTCAGTGGCGGGTTGGAGAGCCATCACGGGCCCAGGGGAAGACTCCAACGGAGGACAGGGAACTCCCTTCCTCCTTCTCTTTCTTCTGGGTCGCGGAGCAGAGACCAAAGCCGGGCTAGTGGCCGGTTGGGGAAGCACAACAGGGACTGTGACTGGTGGTGGAAGGACAGTCTCAGGCAGGGTTGACTCCGTCGCTGAGGACTCAGAAGCAGACTCCCAAGAGGTCCTTCTCCCTCGTTTTCCGCGAAGGCTTACAGGTGCGGATAACGCCTCGGGAGTCAAAGTGGAGTGCACCTGGTTCCCCTGCGAAACAACGGCCAAAACACGACCCTCTGAGATCACTGGCAGACAGGCAGAGGGTGGAGAGCCAGAGGAAGAAGTCTGCGGATCCTCCAGGGAGAAATTATCCCAGAGTCGGGCATAATTCTTCAGGATCCATTCACCCTGGGACGGGACTGGACAGTTGACCCTCTCTCCGTCGGTGGGAGCCGACAAACACCATTGTTCCGGTTGTAGCCAGAGCCGGGAGGACATACTGTCTGCTGGGTTCGTCTTTGGCCGGTTTTTTCTGTTATGTGGATGAAGGCTGAACCCAATCGCAGACAGCAAATAATTCACACAGGGTTTATTAACGACAAAAACAGAAAACAAAACCCACGAGGGAGCAAAACAAGACAGGGTAGACTACACTAGACTAAGACTCAGACAATAATCTAACAACTAAGACAGGATCAAACACTTCTTTTAGATAAGACTTTCAACAAGTTACTCACGGCTTGATTCACACAAAGTATGACAATGAACCGGCACAGGACAGCAAACACAAGGGGATTAAATAGGGAGATACTAATAATGGCAGCAGGTGACACTGGTAAAGCAATAATGACAAAACAAGGATAACAAGGGGGCGGGGCGGGGCAAGGTAACGAGACAACACAAGCACATGGCCCGAAAAGCCACGCGCTTGCACACTAAACATGAGTCTGTTATGATCCTACCCTAAGACAAGAGAAGTATCAAAGACACAAGGGCAGAATCATAACAGTAGATCACAAGATAATGACAACATGGTGCATGTAGTACCTCTAGATTACATTCCTACTATTTAGAACATACATTTTTAGCGGTCCTGAAGTAATTACTTATTCAAAATAAGTACCTACTCAAGAGAGTAGCCACTGGTTGCATCCAAAAACTTAGGCAGCTGACTTGTTGCCTTGCTGACTTATCAGAAGATAACAGAAGATCAAGCATGTTTGCTTGATGTGCAAGAACCAATGAGGTTCATTCTCGTGTTATGCAGCACGTTTGAGCTTCCGCAAAAACCAATGAGGTTCATTCTCGTGTTATGCAATGCATCACTTTTGAGCTTCATCAAGAACCAATGAGGTTCATTCTCGTGTTACACATCACGTTGGAGCTTCACCAAGAACCAATGAGGTTCATTCTCGTGTTATACATCACTTTTGAGCTTCTGCAAGAACCAATGAGGTTCATTCTCGTGTTATACATCACTTTTGAGCTTTCTCAAGAACCAATGAGGTTCATTCTCGTGTTACGCATCACGTTTGAGCTTCATCAAGAACTAATGAGGTTCATTATTATGTTACACATCACATTTGAGTTTCTGCAAGAACCAATGAGGTTCATTCTCGTGTTACGCAGCACGTTTGAGCTTCCGCAAAAACCAATGAGGTTCATTCTCGTGTTATGCAATGCATCACTTTTGAGCTTCATCAAGAACCAATGAGGTTCATTCTCGTGTTACACATCACGTTGGAGCTTCACCAAGAACCAATGAGGTTCATTCTCGTGTTATACATCACTTTTGAGCTTCTGCAAGAACCAATGAGGTTCATTCTCGTGTTATACATCACTTTTGAGCTTTCTCAAGAACCAATGAGGTTCATTCTCGTGTTACGCATCACGTTTGAGCTTCATCAAGAACTAATGAGGTTCATTCTCGTGTTATGCAGCACGTTTGAGCTTCACCAAGAACCAATGAGGTTCATTCTCGTGTTATACATCACTTTTGAGCTTCTGCAAGAACCAATGAGGTTCATTCTCGTGTTACACATCACGTTGGAGCTTCACCAAGAACCAATGAGGTTCATTCTCGTGTTGCGCATCACGTTTGAGCTTCTGCAAGAACCAATGAGGTTCATTATTGTGTTACGCATCACGTTGGAGCTTCACCAAGAACCAATGAGGTTCATTCTCGTGTTATACATCACTTTTGAGCTTCTGCAAGAACCAATGAGGTTCATTCTCGTGTTACGCATCACGTTGGAGCTTCACCAAGAACCAATGAGGTTCATTCTCGTGTTATACATCACGTTGGAGCTTCACCAAGAACCAATGAGGTTCATTCTCGTGTTACGCATCACGTTTGAGCTTCTGCAAGAACCAATGAGGTTCATTCTCGTGTTACGCAGCACGTTTGAGCTTCAGCAAGAACCAATGAGGTTCATTATTGTGTTACACATCACGTTGGAGCTTCCCCAAGAACCAATGAGGTTCATTCTCGTGTTACGCATCACGTTTGAGCTTCATCAAGAACTAATGAGGTTCATTATTGTGTTACGCATCACATTTGAGTTTCTGCAAGAACCAATGAGGTTCATTCTCGTGTTATGCATTACTTTTGAGCTTTCTTAAGAACCAATGAGATTCATTCTCATGTTACGCTTCACGTTTGAGCTTCTGCAAGAACCAATGA
The DNA here is from genome assembly GCA_029959095.1 of Rhinichthys osculus. Lineage (NCBI taxonomy): Eukaryota > Metazoa > Chordata > Actinopteri > Cypriniformes > Leuciscidae > Rhinichthys > Rhinichthys osculus. The sequence continues at coordinate 30,416,933 of JARWKJ010000021.1, forward strand.
GGTTCATTCTCGTGTTATGCAGCACGTTTGAGCTTCTGGAAGAACCAATGAGGTTCATTCTCGTGTTATGCAATGCATCACTTTTGAGCTTCATCAAGAACCAATGAGATTCATTCTCATGTTACGCTTCACGTTTGAGCTTCTGCAAGAACCAATGAGGTTCATTCTCGTGTTATGCAGCACGTTTGAGCTTCTGGAAGAACCAATGAGGTTCATTCTCGTGTTATGCAATGCATCACTTTTGAGCTTCTGCAAGAACCAATGAGGTTCATTCTCGTGTTACGCATCATGTTTCAGCTTCATCAAGAACTAATGAGGTTCATTATTGTGTTACGCATCACGTTTGAGCTTCTGCAAGAACCAATGAGGTTCATTCTCGTGTTATACATCACTTTTGAGCTTTCTCAAGAACCAATGAGGTTCATTCTCGTGTTATACATCACTTTTGAGCTTTCTCAAGAACCAATGAGGTTCATTCTCATGTTACGCTTCACGTTTGAGCTTCTGCAAGAACCAATGAGGTTCATTCTCATGTTAGGCATCATGTTTGAGCTTCTGCAAGAACCAATGATGTTTATTCTCATGTTACGCATCACGTTTGCAGGCACCGGCTCAGGAACCGCAGCAGGCACCGGCTCAGGAACCGCAGCAGGCACCGGCTCAGGAACCGCAGCAGGCACCGGCTCAGAAACCGCAGCAGCAGGCACCGGCTCAGGAGCAGCAGCAGCAGCAGGCACCGGCTCAGGAGCAGCAGCAGGCACCGGCTCAGGAGCAGCAGCAGGCACCGGCTCAGGAGCAGCAGCAGGCACCGGCTCAGGAGCAGCAGCAGGCACCGGCTCAGGAGCAGCAGCAGGCACCGGCTCAGGAGCAGCAGCAGGCACCGGCTCAGGAGCAGCAGCAGGCACCGGCTCAGGAGCAGCAGCAGGCTCCGGCTCAGGAGCAGCAGCAGGCTCCGGCTCAGGAGCAGCAGCAGGCTCCGGCTCAGGTGCAGCAGCAGGCACCGGCTCAGGAGCAGCAGCAGGCACCGGCTCAGGAGCAGCAGCAGGCACCGGCTCAGGAGCAGCAGCAGGCACCGGCTCAGGAGCAGCAGCAGACACCGGCTCAGGAGCAGCAGACACCGGCTCAGGAGCAGCAGACACCGGCTCAGGAACAGCAGACACCGGCTCCGGCTCAGGAACAGCAGACACTGGCATGTCCAGTATCCGAGCCAGACGCTCCAAATAATCCATCATAGCCCTCGTGGCCACGCTAATAGGCATCTCCTGATCTGTCTCAGACCGGGTAGATGTGTCGTGATCCGTCTCTGGCTGTGCAGACGGGACGTGAACAGTCTCTGGCTGGGCAGACGGGACGTGAACAGTCTCTGGCTGGGCAGACGGGACGTGAACAGTCTCTGGCTGGGCAGACGGGACGTGAACAGTCTCTGGCTGGGCAGACGGGACGTGAACAGTCTCTGGCTGGGCAGACGGGACGTGAACAGTCTCTGGCTGGGCAGACGGGACGTGAACAGTCTCTGGCTGGGCAGACGGGACGTGAACAGTCTCTGGCTGGGCAGACGGGACGGGAACAGTCTCTGACTGGGCAGACGCAGGTCTCCTCCTCCTCCGTCCTTTCTGACGGATGTGTGCCGACTCTGAACTGGACGAAACCATCGATGAAGTCCCAGCGCTCGATGAGACCCGTGGTGAAGCATCAACTGTCCTGATTTCCTCATGCCTTTGTGCACATCTAGAAAAATACTCTAGTAAAGAGATCCCATTCTCTCTCTCTGCAGGAGAAAGTTCGCTACGTGGAATCCACATAGTGACTGGGGACGAGATTTACAAAAAAAATAAAAAATAAAAAATGAAAATTACCGCTGGATTTAAGTGACGGAGTCGTTCTGTCACGAACACACACAGGACGAGGGAAAATCCAAGTGCAGTAATTTATTAAGAGGGCAATCCAATATCGTTGTAATCCATGCAGAGGTCAAATATCCAGAGAAGCAATCCAAAAACAAGAACGGGTATAAACAGACAAGAAGTGTGGGGACACCAAACAACGACTCCGTGACACATGAAGACACAGACAGGGAATATATACACAAGATCTAACAAGGACTAACAAGAAACAGCTGGTTACAATGAACGGGGAACAGGTGAGTGCAATAACAGTGATGGGTACAGACTAGGATTGTGGGGAATGTAGTTCAAGAAGGGATGACACCGTGGGGAAGAGGACCTCTAGAGGATACCCGGGGAAACACACCCAGACACTGTGACAGTGCTGAGCTGAGAACTGCTGAAACCTTGGGCTAACAGCCTACAGTCGACACAACTAAAAAGTCGATGCATGTCTACAGTAAGTTTACGTTATGTTTTGATTAACACATTATAAACATTTACTTCGCATCCTTAAAACCTTGGCAAGAGTTTACGACAAAGTCGTCTAATAATTAAATGTTTAGTTTTACAATCCATTCATTGTGTTTCCAATCTTTAAAATAATACAGTGAAAAGTCAGTTTATGTGATAAACATGTTCCCAACACTTTTTATTTTGTATACTTATTGATGTTCAACAAAATACTTAAGAAACATGCATTTCGTCCCACTAAAAAAATGTTTACGCATGCTCAGTTCATCAGCTCATCGGTTCTCGGCATGTCGAACACGTCCGAAATAAACAGTTCTTGGTTCTGTGTACTGGTGATCCGAGAACCACTGTACCTGTACGTTGTACGCGCATGCTCAGTATCAGCTACTCGTGCTCATGACTTCTCTCAGCAAAATATAAAATATACTGTGGGATATTGGTTTATTTCGAGTCGGACTGTCAGGCATGTCTCAGTAACTTTAGTAACTTGGATCAGCGCTGACGCAAGACGCGAACTGTTTCGAACGATTCAGTCCGATTTAGTGTACTGGTTCGACCGCTTCACTAAAAAGAACCCGTTCAAAAGAACGATGCGTTCACGAACCGCCCATCACTAACTGGCAGTACTGACCAACAGGGACAAACAGGCAAAACGCCTAAACTATGTAAAAACCACAATGATCCAGCACATGACTTTTAAGGTAATTAGCTAATCTAGCTAATTCATTTTATTGTTGCTGTTTTATTGTTGCAACCCTGACATGGACACTGCTTGCTCATCTTTGGAAGCTCCTTTGAGGGCATCTTGAGTAAAACACCTCCATATTTAACGTAGCATGTACACAACATCTGAACCGGAAGTGATGTGACCTGTTTTGCAGAATACGGAAGTTTGTTGCACATAACCCGCATTGTCGATGTATAATCCTATATAATCCTAGAATTACTGCTGAAATTGCAGTTGTGTGTGTGAGTTCAGTTATAGAATGCAGTTGTCACTGCTGTAAACTCCCATATAAAAAATATTATTTAATTATTCAGATTGTAGGCTCCTAGGTTTCAGCCTGGACATGCTCGTCTGCATTAACAGAGGATGAAGCAAAAAGGTTGTGCTTGCTTGGTGGTGGGTGGCTCAGTTAACATATTTTTCCTAAATCCTAATCAAACACCCTTTCACAAATATAAAGTGATTTCCCTTTCGAACGGTCACTTCGTATTGCGTAGCTATACGCAGTGGGAAAACTCCTTTTCTCGATTTTACTGAACCTTATGTAAAACGCATTTGCAGCTGCACAGCTAGCACATTGAGCGTGCAACTCGCTCATAGGCTGTGCTGCAGCAACTGCACATCCAATGGCGCAGGCGCCCATGACGTACAACCAATGAGATGACTCCACGTCATCACACGTCAGAGCCCGTCATAGGGGCGAGGCACAGCCTATATAAGCCCCCGAATTCGCCAAAATAGTAGATTTTACTCCTTCAGCGACAAACTTCACGTCTCTGACCTTTTATTGAGCCTTCGCCGTCGAACAAGCCCTTCAGCCAGAGCGAGCTACAGTTCAGCAGACTACACATCTCATCCGTGTTTCTCCTGACGCCGTCTCTCCTGTGGCTATCCGGCGATATCCTTTTCAATATCTGTTTATTATGTGTTTATATCTGTACCAGCGTTGTTCCATATGCCTCGTGTTGCGAGGCCTACGAACACGCGAGCTGCATTTCATGCCTGGGACTCTACCACGCAGAGATTGCACTCTCTGTAGGCGGATGTGCGGCCTGCGGGTGCATGCCTATCTCCGTGCTGCGAACTCGGCTAGCTATCTTCGAGACGGCGGCTCCGCGTCACCCGCGCTTCCTTCTCTGGCCCTACTTACAGCAGAGGAAAAAGAAGCGCCGCAGCCAACGGCATCCAGAGAGCACGGACGTTTGTGAACGCACGCCGGCCACGTCCCCGCGTGCTTCACTCTCTCCAGCTCAATCATCTCCGGTCCTGTTCGAGGGAGATCAGCGCCCCCCACGTGGCGGGCCTCGTCTCCTCCGGCGGACCCAGCGAGGCAGGACTAACTCCGACGCTGAAATGCTTCGGATCCTAACACAGGCCGTCGCGGACCTCGAGCTCGAGTAGAACTAACCGTGCTAGCTGGCGCCGACCAGCAAAGCCGGCGAAACAGACCTCTTAGCCCCGCCCTGCGGCTGATGCCTAACGCTAGCCGAGCGCTTCCCGCCGGACTCGTCCTAGCACGCTAAGGAAAGAGAGGGCGCGTGTCCCGCGCTTGCCGGACCACCCTCAAAGAAGCCAGCAAAACTTCCCACAGCCCCCTGTTCAGTTCAGGCGGCTGGGGATTTTATTATTGTAAACAGGCCCGCAGCAGTGAACGCGTCTTTGCAAACAAACACCGCTTTCACGGCGACCCAAATAAAGTACACGAGCACAACACATGGATTCACGGTCCCCCTTCACTAGGCGGCCCCTCCCCTGTTGTAACACTGACTTCCCCACACGCATATGCTTGTGCAGTCAGTCTAACATTCAATGTGTGCACAAATCACAATATATGGGTTCACTGTCCCCCTTCACTAGGCGGCCCCTCCCCTGTTGTAACACTGACTTCCCCACACGCATATGCTTGTGCAGTCAGTCCAACATTCAATGTGTGCACAAATCACAATATATGGGTTCACGGTCCCCCTTCACTAGGCGGCCCCTCCCCTGTTGTAACACTGACTTCCCCACACGCATATGCTTGTGCAGTCAGTCCAACATTCAATGTGTGCACAAATCACAATATATGGGTTCACGGTCCCCCTTCACTAGGCGGCCCCTCCCCTGTTGTAACATTGACTTCCCCACACGCATATGCTTGTGCAGTCAGTCCAACATTCAATGTGTGCACAAATCACAATATATGGGTTCACGGTCCCCCTTCACTAGGCGGCCCCTCCCCTGTTGTAACACTGACTTCCCCACACGCAAACGCTTGTACAGTCAGTCCAACACTCAATGTGTGCAAAAATCACAACATAAGGGTATCAGGTCCCCCATGTTAGGTGGCCCGTCCCAATCAGTGTGTCAAACCCTAGCCACACGGGTTATAGCCTGGCAAGCTACCCCCGATGTGTCGAGTTGGGTTATAATAAACACTATAAAGCGAGGCTACTCGCTCCAATTCGCTCACAGACCCCCAAAGTTTCATGCGGTTCTCGAGACTTAGGTGAGAAGCAACGTGGGTCACATGCTTCGCACCGATGTACATAATTCATTAGCAAAAGGGGCGATAGAATTAGTCCCCCCTGTGCTAAAACATACAGGTTTTTACAGCCGCTATTTTCTAATTCCGAAAAATGACGGCGGCCTCAGACCCACTCTAGATCTGAGACATTTGAACAAAGCTCTCATGAGACGGCCGTTCAAAATGTTAGCTATCAGTTTCACAAGCACAACACATGGGTTCACGGTCCCCCTTCATCAGGCGGCCCCTCCCCCGTTGTAACACTGACTTCCCCACACGCAAATGTTTGTACAGTCAGTCCAATACTCAATGTGTGCACAAATCACAATATAAGGGTATCAGGTCCCCCTACGGGAAGCGACGTGGGTCACGTGCTTCGCACCGAAGTGCAAAAATTATTAGCAAAAGGGGCGATAGAATTAGTCCCCCTTGCGCTGATACAAGCGGGTTTTTACAGCCGTTATTTTCTAGTTCCTAAGAAAGACGGCGGTCTCAGACCCATACTAGATTTGAGGCATTTGAACAGGGCGCTCATGCGACGTCCCTTCAAAATGTTAACTATCAAACAGATCCTCGCGCATATTCGCCCGGGGGATTGGTTTGTCACAATGGATCTGAAAGATGCTTACTTTCATATTCAAATAAACCCTCTTCACAGGCCATTCTTGAGATTCGCCTTCGAGGGTCAGGCTTATCAGTACACGGTTCTGCCGTTCGGCCTGTCCCTGGCACCCCGTACTTTCACAAAGTGTGTGGACGCAGCGCTCTCCCCTCTGAGACAGAGGGGAGTGCGCGTGCTGAATTACCTCGACGACTGGCTGGTGCTAGCGCAGTCGAGAGGCGAACTGATAGCACACAAAAATCTGATTCTCGACCATTTGAAATGCTTGGGTCTCACGATCAATGTTGCAAAGAGCAAACTATCACCCTGTCAGAATGTAATCTTTCTGGGCATAGTTTTAGACTCAATGTTAATGAGAGCGCGTCTCACACCAGAGCGCGCGCTCTCAGTGCGAGCGCTGGCATCCTCGTTCAGGGAACGAGAGCGCGCGCCTCTGAAGAAATTTCAGAAATTACTGGGTCTCATGGCAGCAGCGTCACCAGTGCTCCGCATGGGACTACTGCGCATGCGCCCACTGCAGCATTGGCTGAAACGGCGGGTACCAACGTATGCATGGCAGTCAGGCAGCTTACGTATCAGGGTGAATCACGGTTGCTTAAGGACCCTGGTTCCCTGGCGGGCTCAGGACTGGTACCAAGAGGGTGTGATAATGGAGACGATTTCTAGAAGGAAAGTGGTCTTTACAGATGCATCCAACCGAGGTTGGGGGGCATTACACGAGGGCACGCTTGCTTCCGGCCTCTGGTCGAGTGCGGAGCAGAGCTTACACATCAACTGTCTGGAAATGAAAGCAGTTGGTCTGGCCCTGAATGCTTTTCTGTCAAGCCTCAAGGGCCATCACGTTTTAGTCCGCACGGACAACATGTCAGTGGTGGCCTATATAAATCGCCAGGGGGGTGTCAGGTCAGGGGACCTGCACGTTATGGCGAGAGATATCCTCTTGTGGGCACAAGACAATCTAAGCTCTCCGAGGGCTGCACATATCCCTGGCGTCCAGAATTTGGGCGCGGATATGCTATCACGGGGCAACACTCCCCTCGGCGAGTGGTCCCTGAACCCGCAGACGGTCAATCTGATATGGGAAGTGTTTGGCAAGGCCGAAATCGGCCTGTTCGCCTCGAAAGACAACACTCATTGCAATCTGTTCTTCTCGAAGGACAGGGATGCGTTGGCCCACGCCTGGCCCAACCTCCCCCTGTATGCATTTTCCCCTGTCTCGATGATTCCACAAGTCATCAAACGGGCCAGAGAGAGCGGGTGCCCAGTCCTTCTGGTGGCCCCTCTTTGGAAGTCCAAGCTGTGGTTTCCGGAGCTGGTTCAGATCTCGAACACAGCTCCATGGTCTGTCCCGATGAGGAAAGACCTCCTCACACAGGCAAAGGGGTCGTTGTGGCATCCGCGACCCGACCTGTGGGCCCTCCATGTGTGGCCCTTGAACCAGTATCCGGGAACCTCCATGTGAAGGTGCTGAATACTATATCTGAAGCTAGGGCCCCGTCGACTCGGCGCCTTTATGCTTCGAAATGGGCGTTTTTTTCCGGCTGGTGCTCGGAAAAACGTCTGAGTCCAGTGTCATGTGACTTATCAGTAGTTCTGTCATTCCTACAGGAGTTGTTGGACGCGGGTCGTTCCCCGTCCACACTCAAGGTGTATGTAGCAGCTATTGCAGCTCACCATGTTCTGGTAGCTGGCCAGTCACTGGGAAGAAACGACCTAGTCGTGAGATTTCTGAAGGGTGCTAGGAGGGTTAACCCCTCCAGACCTCCTTCTATGCCGTCCTGGGACCTGTCTACGGTCCTAGGGGCTTTGAGGGGTCCACCTTTTGAACCACTTCAGTCGGTTGACCTGAAATTTCTCTCGCTAAAGACTGCCCTCCTGTTGGCATTGGCATCTATCAAGCGAGTAGGTGATCTGCAGGCTCTCTCTGTGAGCCCGGCATGTTTGGAGTTTGGGCCTGGAGATTCCAGGGTCATCCTCAAGCCCAGGCATGGTTATGTACCCAAAGTGCTCTCAACGCCGTTTAGAGCGCAGGTGGTGACATTATTAGCCCTTCCCCCTTCCACAGAGGATGGGGAGGTTAATCTTCTCTGCCCTGTCAGGGCTCTGAGAATTTATCTGGAGCGTTCTGAATCGTTCAGGCGATCAGAACAGCTTTTTGTTTGCTTTGGTGGTCGATCCAAAGGGGATCCTGTCACTAAGCAGAGACTATCTAGTTGGATAGTGGAGGCTATTTCTACGGCTTATACCTCAGCGAGCCAGGTTTGCCCTTTAGGTATTAAGGCCCATTCGACTAGGGGCATGGCCTCGTCATGGGCATGGTCGTCTGGCTTTCCCATCCAGGACATTTGTGATGCGGCCGGTTGGGCCTCACCTTCCACATTTATGAAATTCTATAATTTGGAGGTACCCTCCCTTCAGGCGGGGGTGCTTTCAGTATGATTAGGGCCTGACAGTGTCTGGTCCGTTCATCATCTGTTACTGTGCATAACCACATTCACATTATATATAATATAAACCCGCTTTTGGCCGGTAAGATATGTTATAAGCCCGCTAAGGCTGGCGATATTATTTTCTTTCCCTGTGGGAAAGTCTGATGTGTTCACCTGGACCTGACGGTGTCGGTTCTAGTGTATTCATATCTAATGGTTTATGGCTTGTTCTGTATGCTCAGGGTTCCTGAGTCGCAGTGGCAACCAGTTATTCAGTGCGGCGTTTTGCATTGCGTTCCCACTGCGTATAGCTACGCAATACGAAGTGACCGTTCGAAAGGGAACTACTTGGTTACTCACGTAACCTCAGTTCCCTGAGTTAGGGAACGAAGTATTGCGTAGCCGGCCGCACTGTTTTAACTGGAATGTTTGTCGCTTCAGTCGTATAAACCTGCTATTTTGGCGAATTCGGGGGCTTATATAGGCTGTGCCTCGCCCCTATGATGGGCTCTGACGTGTGATGACGTGGAGTCATCTCATTGGTTGTACGTCATGGGCGCCCGCGCCATTGGATGTGCAGTTGCTGCAGCACAGCCTATGAGCGAGTTGCACGCTCAATGTGCTAGCTGTGCAGCTGCAAATGCGTTTTACATAAGGTTCAGTAAAATCGAGAAAAGGAGTTTTCCCACTGCGTATAGCTACGCAATACTTCGTTCCCTAACTCAGGGAACTGAGGTTACGTGAGTAACCAAGTAGTTTTTATTTAAAGTGACGTAAATACTTGGAAATGAACTAATATTACTGTTAATCACTTTGCCCTCTCAGGCAACAATATTGTTGTTGATTTGACACAATTTCCATGTTTACTTCTCACAATAGTGTATCTGAATGACAAGGGACTGTGAGGAATTGATCGGATTGTTATAATTAGTAATTTATTACCTGCTATTGCATGTGCCTTATCAAAGGTACTGCTGCTGCTGCTGATAGTGGAATTAACAGAACATACCATTCTGAACTTTGTCTTTACATCAAAAATAGGATCAGAATAGTTCTTCCTTATGGCCCAGTGTACTGATTACATGCTTTATTGTTTTCTCAGCTGATCAACTGAACGGATTATTTCACCTGTCAACAGTCAGATTTTTGTCATTCCATCCAGACAGGGTTACTTCTCCAAGCAGTGATTTCCCCAGACAGGGTTACTTCTCCAAGCAGTGTTGGTATCTTAACTCCCAAAATGGCGCAACCGTCCGCACTAATGAACAGACTAAGAAAACTATTTAAAATGGTGTTTTAATAATAAGAGATTCAAAATAAAATATTATGACATAATTGTATGTTTGCAGTGGAGCTGGAGTGCCCTTGATAGCCACCAGAGGGCACTCAACCCCATACTATTTCCACTCAATCAACAACTACACTTCCCATAGCCCATTGCCTGGACTCATTATTGTTTGATCACTTCCACCTCTGTGTCATTACCCTTGATAACTCTGGCCCCGTTTACACGAGAACGATTCCGGGTGAAAACGTAAAAATATTTTATTGGATGTGCCTTTCATTTACATGGCAACGGTGTTTTGGGGGCTTAAAAATGCAAAAAAGTGAAATCACCCTCCAGAGTGGAAATCTTAAAAACGCTCCACCGTCGCGTTCCCGTCTAAACGGTAAAAACTCAAATCTGCTCACGCTGGCTCTCGTCACGTACGCGTTTACGTCACATGCATGCGCCAGTACAGGAAAATAACAACCAACATGTTAGATTATTTCCATACATCGGACCTTCAAGTTGCCCTAGCAGCTCTGAAAAACATACAAGAGTCTTTTCAGCAGTTGTACAAAATATTCTAAGATATTGGTGTTTTTGTGTGGCATTGCTTCACATTGCCACCTAGCTGCCTGGAGTGCATACTACATCGAATTTCACACACTTTTGCGTCACCATATGCATGCGGATTTCACAACCATAATGCTCGTCTAAACGCAGAATAAAAAGTGATAACGCAACGCCACTTTTGCGTTTTCTCTTCAGATCGTTTCCGTGTTAACATAGCCTTAGTCGAGAGCTGTGTCCCAATGTGAAGGCTGCATCCTTCGAAGGCCGCGGACTTTGAAGGATGCAGCGTATGCGTCCTTTTTTGTTGGCTATTGCTTCTGTTGCATGCACTGTTGGTTAGCAAGTTGTGCTTGCATTGGTTGCTCTGGGGTGGTCCCACGACCCAATCCTTCTTTTTTTTCTTCTTCCTCAGATTATAAACCAGAGCATTGAGCTGTCCTCTTTTCAGAATTCTTCAGGGTCTGATTCGAGTGCTCAACTTTTGTGCCTTGAAATGTTTTGTGGAGACTACTGCTCAATTCATCTGCTATGGTGGTGTGAAGAAAGGTACTTCTGTGTCGAAGTAGAGGTTGTCTAACTGGATAGTTTAGACAATTACACTGGCTTACAGGGTAATAGAAACTACTACCCTTGGGTCTAACTTCTGATTCTGCTTGGGCCATCTCATCTTCTTCATGTGCAGCTATTAGAGGAGTCTTCTTGGTGGACATATGCAATGCCTGCTGCCTGGGCATCTCTGTGCATGTTTACCAGATTTTGTAAGGTAAACGTTGCTGCTGCTCATGCCATGAGTTGTGTGGTTCTTCAGGAGCTGCCTTAATTTTTCATTAGGTTGGTGGCATTCATTTACATTTTACATTTACATTTACTCATTTAGCAGACGCTTTTATCCAAAGAGACTTACAAATGAGGAGAACAATAGAAGCAATCAAACTAACAATAAGGATGCTGGTTGATGTAAACCTCGAACCAGTAATCCAACAGAGTGAAGAACTCAGATGAGAACGCGGGGATCAAACTCAGCAAGAAACTTTGACGAGGTAACTGGCAACGAGAACAATACATGAATAATGAACCGACAACACACAGTTCCCATGCCAGCTAGATAAAGGCAGCTCACTAGCAACAGCCGAAACTCTGATTAGACTGATCAGCTGTTGTTACTAGGCAACGCACTCGCACCGAACACACACCCACATACGATAAACCCACCAGACATAAACGCAAAATATGAACACATGGATTCATGAACCGTGCCAGTACCCCCGCACTCCCAGGAGAATTTACCTGACGATTGTAATCATCGATAAGGGAGTGATCCAGTGTGTCTCTCGCAGGCTCCCAACTCCTCTCCTCAGGACCGTACCCTTCCCAATCCACCAAGTACTGTAATCCTCGTCCCCTCCGCCTCGAGTCATGAATACAATTTACCGACTAAGCTGGTTCCCCATCTACGAGACGCGGCAGGGGAGGAACCGGGACAGGCGGATTAATAGCTGAACGAAAAACGGCTTTAATTTGGATACATGAAACACCGGGTGAATTCTCCTGTACAAACTGCCACCGGACTAAGAATCTTGGTGACAGTAAACGGGCCAATAAATTTGGGCGCAAGCTTATTACTGACGGACCGGAGAGGAATATTTTTGGATGAAAGCCACACTTTTTGACCAACGACGTAGACGGGAGGCTTCAACCGGTGGCGATCGGCCTAGGCCTTAGTGCGTGCTCCCACCTGGTGGAGGACCTGTCTAGCCCTGCTCTAGGTGCGACGACACCTCTGGACAAAAGCGTGAGCAGAGGGGACCGCGACTTCGGATTCCATACTGGGAAACACAGGTGGCTGGTAACCTAAACTGCACTCAAACGGAGATAGGCCCGTAGCTGAAACTGGTAACAAGTTATGTGCGTACTCAAACCATGAGAGTTGGTGGCTCCAAGAGGAAGGATTCTGATGAACCAAACATCTCAACAATTATTCTTTAATCTTGGTTGGTCCTCTCCGTCTGCCCATTACTCTGGGGATGGAACCCAGAAGAGAGACTAACAGTCGCCCCCAACAAATGACAAAATTCTCTCCAAAATTTGGAAACAAACTGAGGCCCCCTGTCAGAGACCACATCCATCTGGAGGCCATGTATGTGAAAAACATGGTCAATGACAGCAACTGCTGTCTCTCTGGCAGAAGGTAATTTGGGCAGAGGGATGAAATGAGTTGCCTTCGAGAAACGGTCCACCACAGTCAAATCACTGTGTTACCCTGTGAGGGAGGGAGACTCGAAACAAAATCTAGCGAAATGTGGGACCAGGGTCTCGAAGGAACTGACAGCGGTTGAAGGGGGTCGATAGGAAGACTGAGCAAGCCAAAACAAAAAGATGAATGTCGCGAGCTATAGATATATGAATTCTATGTTATTGCACTCAGAGTAGAAGAGCAAGAATTTGTCAGACGAACTGAAAAACTGTTACTGATCCCAGTTGTACTTGTCTGGATGGAGCCCAACCTTCTTCCTGAGGGAAGCGGGGCAAACAGTCCATAGGCAGGGTGGGAAGAGTCCTTAATAATACTGGCAGCCCTGTCCCTGCATCTACTGCTGTAAATATCCTCAATTGTTGGAAAACTTCCGCCAGTAATCCTCTGTGCTGATTTCACCACACGCTGCAGACCTTTTCTGTCTGGGGCAGAACAGTTTCCAAACCACACAGTAACACATGACATTATGATACTCTCCACCGCACACCTATAGAAAGATGTAAGGACTGTGATGCCCAGACCAGCCCGCTTGAGCCTCCTCAAGAAATACAGCTGTTGATTGGCCGCCTTTATTATACTCATGGCATTAGTATGCCAGGTTAGGTCATGGTCGATGTTTATCCCTAGATATTTGAAACTAGGGACGACCTCAACAGGTGTTCCTCCAATACAGATAGGAACAGGAATGCTTCTAACGACCCTCCTAAAATCGACAATCATTTCCTTTGTTTTCTTAGCATTAATGCAGAGGTTGTTAGCTCTGCACCAAGCCTCCAGTTGCTAAACCTCTGCTCTATACTCAGTCTCATCATTGTTGGAGATTAGCCCCACCACTGCTATATCATCTGCAATATTCACAATGTGGTAGCTTGAAAATGTTGCTGAGTAGAGCAGTCTGTCTCCTATTTGTTAAGAAGTCCAATACCCAGTTGCATAATGCTGGACTCAGCCCGAGTGCCTGTGACTTGTGCACCAGTGTTTGTGGTATGATTGTATTAAAAGCAGAGCTAAAATCAAGAAAAAGCAGTCTCACATAAGAGTCCCTCTTTCCAGGTGGCTGAGGGTCATATGTAGAATATACGAGATGGCATCCGCAGTGCATCTGTTCCCCCTACATGCGTACTGGTGGGGGTCAATGCTGAAGGCGATTCCCTTTTAAAAAAAATTGTTCCATGATTAACCGCTCAAAGCACTTCATAACTATCGGAGTTAGTGCTACTGGGCGGTAGTCATTCAGGCACGCAACTGATGAAGTCTTTGGAACAGGGATAATGGTGGCAGATTTAAAGCATGATGGTACCTTGGCTTGAACGAGTGAGATGTTGAAGATGTCAGTTAGTACCTCAGATAGCTGGAATGCACAGTCTTTCCGAACCCGGCCTGGAATGTTGTCTGGGCCAGCTGCCTTATGGGGCTGGACTTTCAGGAGGGACCTCCTGACATCCCTATGGTTACACTAGGAAGCAGAAAATACAAAAATGGTGTGCACATCCCAAACACCCAAATTGGGCTCAGGTGAAGGACAACTAAGTGATAAACAAATAAACAAATGTGTGTGAAGTGTGAAGTCCGCACACTGAAAATTACTGCTCCAAAAGAATTTATTAAAAGGCAACGTTTCGACCCTCAGGTCTTCATCAGGCACAAGAAGGCAGCACAGCCAATGAGAATACAAGTCTGGTGCTAGAGGAACTATTAAGGGCTTGAAAGCAAGCATAACAGTTATGAGAGCATCAGGATGAGATGAATCCCTAGGGCATTCAGTGTCTATTGGCTCGTTTCCACTGAGCGGTACGGTACGGTACAGTTCGGTACGGTACGCAATTATTTGCGTTTCCACTGTCAAAAGTTGTGAATCGTACCAAAAAGCCGAACCGTACCAGTATATAGACCGTTATAGACCGTGATGGCCTTGATGCCTGCCCACATGGTCCGGGGGTCGTTGGTAAAAAAGAAAAAAAAAGACCCTGTATCTTTGCAGCATACACAACCTTGGCTCTTTTAACACCCGCAGTCAATTTCCTTCTGCTGCTGCATCACCAGACCTGCATGCAGAATCCCAGGCTCCCAAAAGAGCTCTAACATCAACATTCATCCAAGGTTTCTGGTTCGGATGGGTAGTAGTAATTATTCTTGTAGAGGTAACCTCATCCACACACTTATCCACACACAAATACATGAAAAATTTGAGCGATTTTCAAGAGAATGAAGCTCATTGGTTCCCATGCTTGAGCTTCCGTTTACCTTATTTGAATGCTATATGTAAGTTGTTCGTTGATCTTGTGTACCTAGATGGTTTTTGAATCAAATAGCATGTAATTGCATACTGTATGTTTCCTCACTGGAAAAGTGACAACCTAAATGTGCTTCATGTTGTAACAATTAAGTTAACGGTTTATGAGTTTGTGGGTACAAACTAAAGGTATGGTTTACAAATCTGAGAGCACAGAGTGGGAACTTTTAGGTGCAGTTTAATAATCCATTGGCACAATCTGTTAAAACGAGGGAACAATTTAAGAATCTGTAAGATTTTACGGTTTATAAACTGAGGGGATGAATTGCAAAACCATGGCCATGGATTTCTCCTACAGGTGACTTCAAAGGCTCAGTAAAACATACTTTGTTTTGGCCTTATCCCCAAGCAGAATTGTACTTTCACCTGTATTTTCTCAGTTTCATCCATGAAGTAGTCGTAGAACTTAGTGCACAGAGTTTCTGGCTGTGTCTCAGACATTACTTACCCTACACATGATAACAGAACTCGCCCAAATGCCCACACATTCTGATAAGTATTGCGATTAAGAATTAAAACAAAACAAATTGACCTGGAGCATCTTTGAATAATAATATAAAGCTATAAAGAGATAAGGAGTTAAAAATTAACAAGTTTAGTCTAAGTAGGTCTTAAAGAAAACATTAGGTTATAAAAATCAGATCCAGTGTTCTCATGTTGTTTTTAATACTAATTTAAAGACAATATCTTACATAGGATTAAAGAAATATTTTAAATCTAAAAATCTTAATAAAATTACAAAATGCAACAGTACAAATCAGACATTAAAAAAACCCCTCAAATTTTATGTTTACAAAGATCTAAAAACAAACAAACGCATCTTTACATAGTTCTACATAATGTGCAAAATTACGGTCAAGAGTCTGCATTTTTTTCGTGGGAATGCTTACCTCCATATTAGTATTTTTTTAAATACTGAAGATTTATACAAACTCGGAATTTCATGAAAGCTCTGGAACGTCAGGTACAAAGAACCACCACAACAGTAGCATCAACAGCTAGGTAGCAACTTCTGCACCATGGTGCCATTTTATAGTCGGTGTACCTGATGCATTGGTCTGAAAGACTTCGCTAATTGCTTGGCAAGTGCAATATTCTTTCCTGTGCTGATATAGTACTTCCTGTTAAAACAGGAAATTGTGGCGGGACATTAGTTTCACATTTTTGCAAAAGCATATATTGTTAAAATAGTATTGTGATGAAATATTTTCCTGTCAGCAACAACAAAGTCTCACATTAATCTAATTTGGTATTCTGAGCACTGCCATCAAAACAAACCATTTCAGAATAATTAGAGTCCGTAGACATGAAAAGCTTCAAGTATAATTAAGTAGAGTCATCTACATTTTAACACGAGGTGAACGCATCATTATAGCTAAAAATAGCAGCTTTTGTGTTGTATTACTACAGTGATGAAAGGTTTTGATCCACTTCAAATGTTGACTACTGTAGTTCTGAAATCTTGCATTACTCATGTTGCTTCACCCCTGTGATTATCAGAACAGGTTACATTATAAACAATGCTTTACATAAATAGGGTCCGTCAAGTGTTATAAATGCGTTGCAATTATTTTGGCGTCATCCTCTATGGTCACCGTGATTTTGCCAAGTAAGACATGGTCCTGGATCAACATATTTTGTTGATCCTGGATCAACATTCCTGTCCCAAAATGTAGTCCTTACCCAATCCCTACCCCTAAACCTAACCCTACCTATAACTTTTCCCTAAAATCAGAGGGTAATGAAAGGTTAATAGCACTGATGTTTAAGTACTTCACCCTGGTTCTAAGCCTAAACTTGACATAAACTGTAAACTTGTCCCTCAAATCTGATTGGTTGATTGGAAAGTTGATCCAGGATCAACAACGATGTTGATCCAGGAACATGTGATACTTGGTGAAATCACGTTCACCCATCCTCTATAGTGAGCGTTGGATTGTCATACATCTCCAAACTTCTATCCTTGGTTTTAATGGCATCCGTCTCTTCATCCTTCTCTTTTTCTGCGCAACACTTGCAGCAGCAGCAGCAGCGAGTCCTGCAGAAAGTCATGACGGCGGTAACCACTCTGTCCCAGGGTTTGAGGGAGTGCAACGGTTTGGGCAAGAAGTCCCAGCTGCGGAGGAATGAGGGCAGGAAACGCGGCCAGCGATTCTGCATGATGTTCACTATGACCACAGCGATCGCAAAGACCACAACAGGCACTCCGACCCCCACCAAGACCTGCCACCCCGCAATGGAGAGGCCCAGGACTGACAGAGGGAAGAGGAGGAAGCACAGGACGAGATACACCGCCGCGAACCAGCGGTACTTGGCCGTGTGGTCGCCCAGAGCTTTGGCCATTCGGATAGGGATGCGCGTGAAGGGGATGGGATACCACAGTAGGATTCCACAGATGTTGAAAAAGAAGTGACAGAGAGAAATCTGGAAGAAAATACAAATGATAATCAGTGTTCAAAGTAATACAAACCAAACCAGCAACTTAAACTAGAACTTTATAATAGGGGTGAAACAGTGCATGTATTTGTAACGAACATTATATACTTCCCTGTAACAAGTATTTCCGTTTCGGATAAAGGATTAGCCTGACAGCAAGCGAGTCTACGTTTGACTTCGCAGAATTTAGTGATCCATCAAATTGTGTGACCGTCTACGTACAGTATAGTATGTGCTGTAGTGACGGTAGGATTCGGGTTAGTTTTGGGATTTGGCTTATGGTAACAACAGAACCTCGTGAGGTCACTGTAACTGGCACGGACATGCATGTAAAATTAGACGGAGTGGATTAGAACACAATAATTTGTAACCTTAAGGTCCTTGAACACAGAGTCCGCAAGTTTCGCACGTTAAAAAAATAAATACGACCTCACGTTGTGTCAATCACGTTTACACACTGCCTCTGAAACTTTCGTCCGTCATAAAATTCAGATCGGATTTGCTTTTCTGCGTTTTTCGCATCGTAGCAAGCAATTTGACAATTCAGAAAAAACGCATACGAAGATTTCGGACTCAGTGTGCAAGGACCTTTACTCTAAATTATTCTGCTAACAAAATTTGCATCCAAAAGTGTTATGGTGCGTTCACACCGGACGCGAATAGCGCGTCAAGCGTGAGTGATTTCAATGTAAATGCAAAGACGCGTTATGCGCATAAAAAATTCCTGCGGCGCGAATGACGGTGCAGATCCACTTGTCCGTGCGACACTTCAGTCGCGCCGCACTCCACTTTATTCCTATGGGTGATGTCACGCGCCCGCAAAGCATCCCGGGAAGGCGGCGCTTCATTTGGAAAAATGCAGCGCGTCAAAAAGCTGGCCGATGGCCATCTTTATGCAAATGAATCCGTCAAACGCGACACGTCTATCCAATAGAAGTAGTCTCTCGAATGGGCCTTTGTTCTAGACTGGCCGCTGGGTCAAAACCACGCCCATAGCGGTAAACTTGAGGAACGCCCATCAACTTACAAATGTGGAGAGGCGTGCGACACCATGCTTCAGTCGTGTCGCAAAAGTGGATCAGTACCGTGAGGCGTAGAGCGCGGCGCGGTAGACGCGAATACGCCTCATTCGCGCGTATGGCGGGAATTTAGCGTCTGGCGCATTACGCGCAAATCATTTTATTGAGTGCTTTTTGTGCATTCACGCGTTTGACGCAAATTCGCGTCTGCCGCCCGAGTTGAAAAATCTGAACTTTGGCGTCAATTCGTGCCGCGTTAACCAATCAGGAGCCTAGCTGCTTTCTGCTGTCACGTGGTGAAGTATCCCGATGCTTCAATAATTATTTTGTAATATGACTAAATGCCTGTGTGGTTCTAATGCACAACAAAGCAAATATTTTATCACATAAAACTTGATTTCAATATATGGGACATTCATTTTGTATTGAATGCTATTTATTCCATATCTAGATTATATGAAATATTATTATAATGTAAAGACAACCAACATACTATAGTGCATAAGGGTGATGCACTATAGGGTGATCCTCGCTCCGATGCGGGACAACAGGTCATCAAACTGGGAGCGGGACGGGCGGAAGTACCGCTGAAAGCGGCCGTCATCCAGGCGCAGCTCCGAAGGGTCTGTTGGACACAAATACGGCGACGATGATCCCTTCGCCGCTGTTCTGCTCTCCAGAGCAAATACAGAGCGGTGACTCTCCCGATGAATGCTCGATCAAAATAAAAAAAATGGCCGCCAACGGGTTTCGAATCCAACGCGCGTGACGCGCGTAAATTTCGCTTCAAACTTTTGTTTTTACGCGCGTCAGTTTCACTCTTGACGCGCGAATTAACACAAAGTGGTCAAGCGTCAAACTAGACGCGGTAGATGCGAATTTGACGCGCTATTCGCGTCCGGTGTGAACGCACAGTAAGAACTTCAAATCTCTTCCCCAAATTACAAAGCACCATAAACGGTTTGTTGTTGTCGTTTGAAGCATTATTGACAGTATGTTATTTAAAGGTAGACATAGTTTGCTCAGTAAACTGTTTATTAACTGTTTATTATGCTTTATTTTTTCCCCACTGCTCTACCGAAAAGATACCAAACCTTGAATTCAATACCGAGGTATGTACTGAACTGTCATTTTTGTGTACCGTTACACCCCTCTTATTCTCCCAGGCCAGCAGGGCAGTAACAAACCTGCAGTGAGTTAGCCAGTGTCTCTCCAGGACTGGCTAAAGCAGCTAGAATAGCAGTGGTTGTTGTGCCAATGTTGGAGCCCAGCGTGAGTGGATAAGCCCTCTCGATGCTTATGACACCAATACCTGAACAGGAAGAAAAAGGCGCCAAAGTTTAAGTAAATAACATTTACCCACTTAGCATGTTAAGTGTCACAATATACAGCAGTGATGGGAAGAATGATTGGTTCATTAGGTTATTCACAAATAATTTATTATGAACTTCTACTGTTTTTATAAATAGAAATCATCAACAATCAAAAACGTCACAGACCAAGTCATCTTAAATGTAACCAACTTAATGATTACCAAGGCTGCACTTCATCAAAAATACAGTAAAAACATCAATATTGAGAAATTATTACAATATAAAATAAGTGTTTTCTATGTGAATATTATAAAATGCAATTCATTCCTGTGATCAAAGCCGAATTTTCAGCATCATTACTCCAGTCTTCAGTGTCACATGATCCTTCAGGAAACACTCTAATATGATGATTTGATGCTCAAGAAACATTTTATAAATGTTGAAAACTGTGATGCTTAATATTTCTGTGAAAACCATGATATATTTCTTGATGAATAGAAAGATAAAAAGAACAGCATTTATTTGAAATCTAAATCTTTTGTGACATGATGTCTTTACTGTCACTTTTGATCAATTTGATGTGCTCTTGCTGAATTAAAGTTAATTTCTATCAACCATTCAGTCATTAAATTGCCTTTACCAAGGACACAAGCAGTCTCTGAAATGCTAGGTAAAACCTCTAAGTAAGTATTTTCTTGGGTCAAATGCAATTGTGACTCAACCTGCACCATTTTGACCACCAGCCAGATCAATATGACTAACACCGGCATGAAGACCTGCAGATGTACTTGTATGGCAGTTAAAGGGTTTCTCTACTGACCGACTAGTGGAGTGATGGCTGAGGTGAAGACCGAGCTGCTCTGAACAATGAAGGTCATTCCCGCTCCAACAAGGATGGCAAGATATCCCGTGAGCCAGGCGAAGGGGAAGGGGAAATCTGGCAACAGTTAAAGCCGTATTAGAAAGGTCATGAACAATTTGTTTAGTATGAAAAAAAAAAATGAAAAAGTATCAACTACTAAACTTGAAACTAAAAGGTTAAAGTTAGTGAACTTGTTACAAATCCTACCACCTTTGGACCACAAAGTGTTTTCATGGACTGACAAAACTACTTGGCACTTAACCATAAAAATATTATATAAAATGAATGTCGGTTTAATTATAAAATTTACTTCCTGTGTAATTTTGTGACATTGTCACATAAAAGGCATGTTTTACCGCTCTATTTATTACAATGATTTTATGTATAATAGAGTTTTAATTGGTGTACATGTTTTCTTAGCCATTTTTTATTTAAAGTCTGGATTCTGAAGAAGTGGATTCTGATTGGCTGTCGATGGTTTTATCAATCATGAGCTAAAAAGAAAAGTGATTCCAGTGATGTCGTTCCTCTGTGTAATGACTTATGGTGGTGGTGTGGACTTCACTATTCTCATAGACTTAGAACAACTACTAAAACTTCATAGAATTAGAACAATTACTTAACATTCATAGCTAAAGTCCTTGGTGGGAAAGGGCCTTTACACAGCAAATCTTCATAAAAGTGACTTTGTTCCTTGGCATTATTAATGGCTACCTCTTAGGGGCCAAATGGGAAGGAGTGATGAGGGAGGACCATATAATGACAATGGCAGAATTCAGAATACTATTCTTACTCTTTATCTCATGTAGCAGATTAGTAGCTAGATTAATTAGTCGGGTTCATCAATTGTTAGTGGTTGGGCTGTGACGGTTGCATTGGTTAAACTGTAAGTACAGTAGGTGTATGTACCCGAGTGTCCTCTGATAGCAACAGCACATACACACACCTGTGGCACTCAGACACACTCAGGCTCATATAATGTTCCTGTTCAGCTCATCAGGCAGCAGGACTGAATCACCTGTGCTGACTATCATATGACAGGATACATGCTCACACACTTACACCTACAGGAATGTGCTGAGAAGGAAGAATTACCAAATGTATGTTTTTATTGCAGGGTCAAAATTGGCCACATGTGTCTTTGTCTTCAACTCTGAAAACCTCCAGTGGAAAAGTCACAAGAGTGCGTATCACAGGTTAATATGAGCAATTAGCAGCAGAGCTTATCAGCAGAAGATTAATCTCTGATGTTGACTCACCTGTGTTGAGCACCTTTTTGATGACGACCGCCACCTGACCCTTCAACATGGAGTTCAGCAGCTTGACGATCAGAATGAGGCAGGTACAGAGAGCCAGCAATGACAGAGCCAACAAAATCAACCCCACGGCCAGGTCAGGTAGATCCGCGAACACGAACATGTGAGTACCTGACGAGAGAGATGAGGATGGAAATCATGTTGGTCTGCATCAGTTTTAGAGGATTTGGGGGCATTTATCGGCTAGAAAACCAGCAAACCACCCTAGGTTGGGTTAGTTGGTTTGTCATGCAACATTGAGTAACTAAAAGACCTTTTTAGATTATTTTATTTACAAATACAATCACTTGTAATACGATTCAATTACTTGAATTACCAATAGGTGGCACGGTTACCAAATTGATGTTGTGTGATCAGTGTGATGACACAATATGCCAAAGCGGTGCAGAGTTACAGCCTCAGAATCAGCTTGGCACCAGGCCATCACATTTGTTGAAGTGTTATTCAAGAACGGTTTGGTCAATTGAAAAGCTTTTAATAACTTTTTGTCAGAATGGTCTGAAGATGATCTGTGCCGATTTTGGTGAAAATCAGACTAATGGTTTAATGGTAAAAAAAAAAAAATGCAGCAAGTTCGAGCGAATATGGCATAATTGGTGTCATTGTTCGCAGTATTACAGTAACAAGGAATCTATCAAGATCAGTTTCATTAAACTAGACAAAATTAATAAAAACGTATTATATATATTTTTAATTTCATTACCAATTGACCAGAAATGTTGAGTACCTTCATGACACAGTCCTGATGACACAGACCAAGTTTTCTAACGATGCGCTAATGCGTTCTTAAAATGCAGCATTTTATGACAATTTTCAAACTGGCAGATATGGGATAATTGGGTATCATTCGATTCGGCATGCTGCACTGAATTAAAAGAGACCAGTTTATGATTTGAGCAAACAGTTCAGACGTTAGAAGCAAAAATAGCCATTTTCATATCTCTTGACTAGTAGCTGGCGAAGTGCCCAAACCCTGAATGTAGCCTAAGTTGTGATGACGTACCAATACTTGTCTCAATACGCTAAATCATTGGAAAGATATAGTCTAAAAGTTGTAGACAGCTATTCGATATAGCATCCAATGTGCCGTTCTCTTCGTTAAAATCGTTTGCACGTTACTTGAGAGTGGTTAGGTTTATCAAAAGGCTTTTTTCATAACTTTTTGTTTTGCAAATCGGAAGAACTGTCAAGGACAAGTTAAAAAAAGCAGGTTTTTGGAAAAATTCAAAATGGCTGAAAAATGGTCCTGGTGAATGCAATTGAATCGTCTTGAGCCAAGGAACCAGAGGGGAAGTTTCTTGCCCTTACAGTTCAAAAGTTGAAAGTATAAAAGTTACTGCAACTTCGAACAGTTGGTGGAGCTAGAGGGATTTAGTTAGACACTCCAAATTTGCTGTGGTTAATGTTCAGATTGTCCTCTATCGGTGTGCTAAATATATAATTTTCCCGCAAGAGGTTCTATGGGCTGCCATAAATATCGGTGCTTGGCCCCTAATGTTACAGCAAAATCTTAAAAGATACAGAGGGCTATTTTAAGATATTAAGTACAGATTATGCTAATGAGATTATTATGTTACTACTAGTAGTTGGTTTCTTTATTTTATAGTTCAATCATTTTTAAAATCAGCCAAGGGGCTGCAAGGGTGTCTGTTACAAAGGTTCAGAGAAAAAAAGTGTAAAAATGTATTAAAAACAACCAAAGAAATATACCATATATAGCTGCCTTGGTGTTTTAAGAAGGTGGTTCCTTGCAAGGGCATTAACAAATTTGGGGGTCATTGAAATCAGTTTGAAAACCCCTGATATAGTTTACTGAAAATGTTACAAAAAATTCTCAGTCCGGGAAGTGCTGGACTGAGGTCCTCCTTAAAGAGCCAAGCATACTCTTTCACAGTTGAAGGACTCAATGATTAAATACTCGAGTCCACTCAACCAAGTCAAGGCTGGAATTTCAACATGGTATCTAACTGCTAGCATTGATTTAAAATCACCCAAATTTATACCCAGAGGAAAAGTCCTTTGTTCAGGTACGCTGGCCTCGGCTGTCATGAAGAATAGCCCCATTGAAAAGGTAGAGTAGATGGATGGGATAGGGGGAAAGGTGAAGCTAAGATCTCCCTCAGCATTTAAGAGAAGCCATTGTATTCATGGCTGTTAGAGTGAGTCAATGGCTTCAAGCTAAAATAAGTGAACTATGCAAGGAAGAGAACGGGAAATGGACTGATTTTAGGCTTTAGGTGTTGATCCAGGAGGGTCCTGTGATGGTTGCTAAAAGATCCACATCAAACAGAGCAGAGACACTCACATTTCTTTAAGTTGATCGTTTCTGTTTGGTTCTCTTGAGTCCAGACCTTGTTGTCCTCCATCCAGCAGAGAGCATTAGGGGTGCAGTTTGTAATTCCAGGGACTGTTATATTCACAAGGTTCTGAAATGGACGAAGAGTAAATCCTCAGACTGAAACGTCACATACGAGACAGATCATTTAAAGCTTTTGTCCTGGCTGGCTATCTAACAAATACATACAGAACGTATTACGGTGAGGAAATATATGCCAATATACATACTACCGTAATATATGCCAAGAAGTTGGCATTCCTATACTTAATACTAAAACGTGTCAATGAAAATAGTTCAAAAACTAAAAATGGTCTATTTTA
Source organism: Rhinichthys osculus (assembly GCA_029959095.1). NCBI lineage: Eukaryota > Metazoa > Chordata > Actinopteri > Cypriniformes > Leuciscidae > Rhinichthys > Rhinichthys osculus. The sequence continues at coordinate 30,441,565 of JARWKJ010000021.1, forward strand.
CACAATATTTGTGTGGTGTGTATATTTATGCATAGAGTATGATGCCACTTTGTAGGTCAATCGGCAGTTCGCATCACACCGGTTCCCTCGACAAAAACCCAATAGGATTTTTCCATAAGCTTTTGGATTATCGCAAAAAACAAGCTCTGTCATAAACAAACGTTTGACACACGTTTTCCATTAGGAGACAATTATCACAGATGAACACAACTTGTATGAATTTTGAAGATATGGAGCTTCAAATGCAGTCGTCAGAAGTAAAAAGCTAAAGGCTATAAACAAACCACACCACGGTCCCACGACTTCAACGTCACCATCACTAATCTTCCCACAACTCTTTCAGTTCTTATCTAAAAACATTTTCCCAGAGCGTTTGCGTTAGAATAGTTTATAAGAGCCCAGTTATAAGCATGACGATGCTGTAAAAGCGACTGAGTTTACATGTTCAGCGTGAGGACGTTTAATCTCCTCGACAGCCTCTGTAGTCCCATTAGCCACTGGTTACCACCGCCTTTTTCAAGACACAGATTAAAACACATCACGAGTGGGGTAATACTGATGTATTTTACGTCGTAGAATAAAACGTGAAAGTGTCTTGAGCTTGTGTTCACCACAGACCTTATTTCAGCCATTCAACCAAAACCCCATTCAAAAAACCCATTGACTTCGGGACGATGGAACCGGAAGTGCTAAAATGCTAACTCGTTCCACATTTTGGCCAACAAAGTGTGTCATACCACGCACCACTCTATGAAATGATGACGAAACGCAAAGACTAAAAACTGATGCACCTCTTGATGGAAATAACATCACAACATTTATTTCAAACGTCATACTTGCACCACTCTATTAGAGTATTACATTGTTAGCTTAGCAACATGCTAACACTATTACACTGCATACTGTCTGAGTAGGTACTACATTAAAAAAAATTAATTTGCGACCGTTAACAAAGTATGCTCTATATAGTATGAATATGGATAGTATGAATGAAATTGATCTATGATCTATGGCGTCTGGTGCGTCGCTTCACTTCATAAATCCTCTCCCGTGGCCTCATGGGATAGTAAAGTGTCCATCAGATACACACTTCAGAATCTCACTGGAAGTAGTAGGTCATCCAGGGACTTTTCGCATACTGACATACGTCTTTGGGCTAACTGTTTTTTTGCCTACTTTTATAGTAGGGAAGTATTTGATTTTGGATGCAGAGTTAGTCTATGTGTTCTGTCCATTAGGATAACTTTTTTAATGAAGTACAAAAAGGCAGCAAGGCAGTGTGCTAAGTTTTGAAACAGAGCAACAGCTAAGATATCTGTTATCTCCTAACAAAATGTATCATGAATTTAGATAAAAGTCTTGCATATCTGTATTTGTATATACAAAAATAGACCCAATGTTTCTCTTTTGAATTCCCATCAGCATGATAAATCCTATTTCCTCATGTTTTAACAGCCTAATCTGGTGACTGACGATAAATAGTGGGAGCGCTGGACTCAACCCATTTTCAGTTCTCTCACCGTGACTTTTTCCGTTTTACACCAGATCTTGATCAAACTTTTGTTCCGGGCCGCAGGGTCTCCAGTGGCGATGTCACGGATCACAGAGGTATCCAGCTGGAAGAACAAGGGGAAAAAAGGTTCTCAATTAAGATACTTGAGGTAGCAAACGGTAGAGAGCAAAGCAAGTTCACAGAGATCATTAGATATTCAATTGTCTAAATACACTTTTGGGCGTCAGATTTTGAACCACCCAATGTATTGCAACAGAAATATTGGTGTGTCCTCTTGGGAAGTCTGTATTTACAAGTTGGGAAGTCATAATTATGATGTCAGGTGCGTTCATGTCACTTTGGTGGAGTAAAGGCCCTGATATACAGTCAGTTCATCAGGTGTGTTTTTGCTTCAAGTTATTATTAAATTTATGAAGGGGCTGTAAACTGAATTGTTATATATTCTATCATATTTTGGACATGCAACTTAGCATATAGAAAACAAAAACCAGTCTTTTTAAACACTTTAACAAATTTACCGTCAATAAAGAAGCTGTTTCTATTGCGCTCGTGTTATTTTCTCACTGACGCATCCCCAAATTTGAAACTCTAGGCTCAATTTTTAGTTTTCCCACTTGTAACAATTACATTGTGGTGGCCTTCATGTGCCATAATCATAAATACAATCTTTCTGATATGACTTGAAGTCACCATATGAACCAAAAACTGACAAAATTGTTGCAGCTGCTAACAATTTGTTGGGCGTTAATTTATGGGACAATAACAATGACAAAACTAGATGTGACGAATGAGTTTATGCAAAGGAGTGGCAGCAAAGGAGCTTATATGATCAGCTTCCCGACACAGATTAAGTAACAGCTACTAGATAAACCAACAGGTCTACTTCATAAGCACTGATGTTGACCTCACCTCAATGATGTTCTTGGTGAGGGGTTCAGTGATGACCTTTAACAGCTCCGGAGCGTCTGCACCGCTCTGAATGTTAAAGGAGTCGATCACAAGTTCGGTGAGCTTGTAGAGGAATCCTGAGGCCCACTCCAGAGGCAACAGCACCAGGACAGACAGCCAGTTAAAGAAGTCATGGACCGTAGCACCAGCAAATGCCCTGAACCACACAGAATGAATGTCAAACCCCATTTCTCAGATGTGCAACTCCATTTCCTTCAGCAAGTAACTTCAAAGTGGCTGAAAAAGAGCCATTTCACTGCTACTTTTGCACCCCTTTATCTTATGGCAAAATAGTGTATTAGCATACAAATTAATCCAATAAGACCCTCAACAGATGTTATCACACTAATTTGGAGGCATGTTTAAAGGGGTCATGAAATTGATTAGTTTAATTATTTAATATGTTCCTTGAGGTTCACTTATAAATGTTAATAAAAAAAAATTCCACAAAATACATGTGTGGAAAAACGTCTCAGGTTACTACTGTAACCATAGTTCCCTGAGAAAGGGAACGAGACGATGCGTCACTTGACGCTTTGGGAACGCCCCCAGCGTGAATGCGTCTGAGCATCAATGTCAACTAGTCAAATGGAAAGAATGAGCGTCACGGGCGGGTGACATCATGACCAGGAAGGCATAAGAGCACATCCGGTGAAACGCGGCATTAGCTTCAAAAAGTCGAAGCAAGCTGATCACAGGGATGCAGGAAGTATGGCAGGGTGACGCATCGTCTCGTTCCCTTTCTCAGGGAACTATGGTTACAGTAGTAACCTGAGACGCTCCCTTTCGAGGGAACTCGCGATGCGTCACTTGACGCTTTGGGAACGAGAATACCCAAAACGCCAGAATTCCAAGTACCTGAGTGTCAGTCTGTTGGAACTAAGCACTAAGCACCTGAGAACCTGGGGCAGCACCCAGGTCCAAACTGTAAAACCTGACGAATGTGAGCGGTGAAGACCAGCCTGCCGCATCACATACGTCTTGAAGAGAAACTCCAAATAATAAGGCTTTAGAGGCCGCCATACCCCTCGTAGAGTGAGCTCTGACCACCAAAGGACACGGCTGGTCAGAGTACTCGTATGCAAGTGAAATAGCCTCAACTATCCACTTACTAACCGTCTGTTTAGAAGCAGGAAGACCCTTCTTAGGTGATCCAAAGCAAATAAATAACTGGTCGGACTTCCTCATTGAAGATGTCCGATGAACATAAGTATCCAGTGCTCGCACTGGACACAAGAGGTTCAGCCTTTCCTGGTCCGCAGATATAAAAGGAGGACAGAAACCTGCAGCACAATAGGCCTCGGAATAATGGTAGGCACCTTTGGAACATATCCATGTTTCGGGTAAGAATGCCTTGGCCATCCCCGGTGCACTCAAGGCAGGTGGGGACCGAAAGGGCCTGAAGGTCTGACTCTAATAGGGACGAAATAGCTAGCAGAAAATAGTCTTAAAAGAAAGGAACTAACCAAATCTAAGGGCTCGAAGGGAGCCCCAGATAGGCCTTCTAGAACTATTGCAAGGTCCCAAGCCAGCACCCTAGTGCAAGTTGCAGGCCTCAGCCTCAAAGTGCCACGAAGGAAACGAGTGATCAGGGGGTCTCGACCCAAAAATGTACTACCCACCAGGGCGTGGAAAGCCGCAATGGCCGCCACGTATACCTTAAGCGTGGAAGGACATAGACCTGATACAAAGCGTTCTTGCAGAAACTCGAATACTGTGTTTACTGAACAGTTAACCGGATCCCACTGACGCTGGTAACACCAAGAAGTGAAAAACTCTCGAAATAGTGAATATAGTTTCCTCGTAGCGGGAGCTCTGGAGCTTAGAATGGTCTCAACAACCTCTGTTGAGAGACCACTCTCTATGAGTTGGGCCCCCTCAGAGGCCAAACCCACAGTTTCCAAATCCCCTGCCGGGGGTGCAATTTTGCATCCCCTGCCTGAGACGGAAGGTCTCTCCTGATCGGGACCTCCAAGGGAGGTCCGTCGAGGAGAAAAATTAGGTCCGCAAACCAAATTCAGCTCGGCCAGGGTGGTGCTACTAAATAGGCTTATTCCATCCTGGCGGAATCACTCCAGAACTCCTGGGAGCAGAGCAACAGGGGGAAATGCGTACAGACGTAGCCTCAGCCACGTCTGCACCATAGCAACCAGCCCCGAGGGGACTGGTTGAGTGAGGGATAACCAGAGTGGACAGTGCGTCGTATGCTGAGACGAGAACAAATCCACTTCTGCCTGGCCATAAAACTCCCATATTTGCTCCACCGCCTCGGGGTGGAGTCCCCTGGCCTCAGCCCCTGCCTCAACAGGGTGTCTGCTCCAATATTCTGGCCCCCCTGGAATATACACTGCCCTCATACAGCGTAATTTCCTGAGGGACCAAAATAATAGGCCACCAACGTGTTGTCTGTGGGTCAAGAACCAGAGTTTCCTCCATATAACCAAGGCGCGGGGATACTGCCGCGTGATCTTGATCGTACGTAGTGGGTTTCCCCTCAGGGAGAACCCTCTGGTCCTAAGCCACCACTGTAAAGGTCTCACGTACAGCAGGTCAAAGGGTATCACATTGAACGCTGCTGCCCTGAGGCCTAACAGTCACTGTTTCAGAACAACACATGATGGCCCCTCAGGTCTGGGAGGAGATGTCTCAACGCATTGAAGACGACCATCATCTCTAGGCAATTCATGTGCCAAGCGAGATGATGACTCCTCCCAAGCCCTGAGCTGAGCGGCCTTCCAATACCGCTCCCCAGCCGGTGAGGGAAGCATCTGTCGAGATAGCAACTCGATGGCAAAGAGCTCCCAACACCGAACCCTGGGTTAAGAACCAGTGTTTCCTCCATATAACCAAGGCACGAAGGCACCGCCGCGTGATCTTGATCATACGAAGTGGGTTTCCCCTCGGGGAGAACCCTCTGGTCCTGCGCCACCACTGCAAAGGTCTCATGTACAGCAGGCCAAAAGGTATCCCGTTGGACGCTACTGCCACAAGACCCAACAGTCTCTCGAACTGTTTTACAGTGCGTGACTGGCCTAGCCTCAGCTCTTTTGTGGCTGTTAGGATAGCAGCTACACGAACGGGCGACAGAGTGGCCCGCATCGTCACTGAATCCCATACCACACCAAGGAAAGTGGTTCTCTGTACTGGAGAAAGCACACTCTTCTTGGCATTGAGCCTCAACCCCAACATCTGCATATGAGCGAGAACGACACCTCGGTGCCGAACCGCTAACTGTTCTGATTCCGCTAGAATCAGCCAGTCATCTATGCAATTCAGAATGCGTATACACTGCAGCCTGGCGGGGCCAGAGCTGCGTCTACACACTTCGTGAATGTGCGGGGTGATAGAGCTAGACCGAAAGGAAGTGCCTGATACTGGTGTTCTTTGCCCCAAAGAAAACCTCAGGAACCTCCTGTGCTGAGGGAGGATGGAGATATGGAAGTATACGTCTTTTAGATCTATCGTGACACACCAGTCCTCGGATCTGATTTGAGTCACAATCTGTTTGAGTGTCAGCATCTTGGACTTGAGTTCCAGCATCAAACACTCCAACAGACGAAGATCTAGTATGTGACGCAGCTCTCCATCCTTTTTTGGAACAATGAGATAACGACTGTAAAGACCCGACGCAATGTCGGGTGAGTACACCTGATCTATAGCTTTCTTTGCTAACAGGGCCTTTACCCCTTGCTCCATTACCAGAGAGATTACCATTACCCATAGAGATATATTTGGCAGTAGCTTCCGCGCTGCCAGAAAATCTACCAAGGGAACCAGCCCCTCGAGGCTGGCCTCTGGTGTAATAAAGACAGCCAGTTCGGGGACCTGAAACATACTGGCAGGAACCACCCGAACTGACTGTTTTCGAACCCCCCTCAGAGGGCGCGAGTCCGACGCAATGTCGAGTTGACGCTGCGCCAGAAGCTCGCTGGAGAACGCTGCGCCCCGAATCACCAAGGGTGGCGGGGTTGGCAGAACGGTCCCCTGAGGGCACAGAGATGGAAAGGGCACCGTATAATGAGGTGTACACCATTCCACCCCTGTTGGGGCTGCCCTCACCGGTCTGACGCCGTGGCGCCAGACCCTTTCTTTTGAGCCGCAGCCTTCTCAGCATGAAGAACGGTCCTCGGATCCGGCTTCTGCTTTGAAGACTTTGGCTGCTGTGTTGTGTATGAGAAACTAGCCGGCTGGAGCTGCTCACGCCCAGCAGCCCCAGTGGGTTGGACATAGCGAGGGAGAGATTATCTTGTATCTTTCTCCATGATTCCCATCAAATTGAGCCGGAGGTGTCTCTCAGTGACCACATTTTTTTTGGCTGCCATCCCTGAGAGATAAATCTGAGGCCCGACGGAGTTCTCAAACCCCATCGGGCCAACTCCCTCACTTCTGTCCAAATACCACAGCAGGTCAGCCTGATATGCTTGCAGCACTGCTATAGTATGCAAGCAGGCTCATGCTAGACCCACTGCCATATATGCTTTTCCCACTAGATTAAAAAATAGTTTTCTTTAATGGTTTAGTGAGAGAAGCCGACGCCTTCAGGGACGATACTGAACCGGGAGACATAGCTTGCAAGTGTCTGTTCTACCCGGGGTATTGCCCCATAGCCATACTCTCTTAACCCCCAAATATCTGAAGTTACATGAATGTGGGGCTAAAAAAAAAAAAATGAGTAAGGCTTTTTCCATGATCAAGACAGCCCGCTGTGCAGATCGGGAAAAATGGAAGGCCCCGTGATGGAGGTGGAAAAATAGAGGGAAGGAAACTCGTTCAATTTATTTTAAGGACGAGTGCCCCCTTATTTCTGCTGGCCATTAAATATTTAATTTATCTACAGCCTTAGTAAACACCTCCACCAGCTTATTATTATATATATTTTTTTTTATATATACACATTCTTTATATATATACACTTTATTTTATATATAATATATAAACTATCATATATATATATATATATATATATATATAGGCTATATATAATTCTCATACGCTGGGGAAGAGATGGCAAATCCACTTCCCCCATGATTGTGTCACTTTCAATGTCCAGCACATCTACCTCCTCGGAGGTAGAGCACTGAAGCATTGATTTCTCTCCCCGGGCGGAAGAGACCGCAGCGCGGGCTTCCGAGACCGGAGAGAGAGCACTGGATCCCTCGGAGGCTGATACCGCATGCTCCACTCCCAAACAAACTACACAAAGCTCGTGTGTGTCCCCACCCGTTAAATAACGCGGGCAGGGAGAAGCACAGAGTTTGTAAAGTTGTTTCGCCATAACTCTTCCCAATAATATCGAACAGACAACAATAAATAGACAGAGACAGAGTAACACAGATCGCTTGCTGAGACACAGAAGCTAATGCCGCGTTTCACCGGATGTGCTCTTATGCCTTCCTGGTCATGACGTCACCCGCCCGTGACGCTCATTCTTTCCATTGGACTAGTTGACATTGATGCTCAGACGCATTCACGCTGGGGGCGTTCCCAAAGCGTCAACTACTTTTAACCCTCACTCTGACCCTCTGTCTGAAATTATCAGTTTTTAAGGCTTGTCAGCAAACGGCCACTGTTATAATTGGCTAACGTCATTGCCTAAGAAACCGTATCAATGCCCACTCGCTATTGCACATGAGTAAGTGTTTTGAAAACATTATCCATATAAAACCGTCGTTTACAGACAAAGCATTATGAAATCATTTACTTGCGTTTTGCAGCTGCTGTCAGATTCAATACAGCTGGCAACAAGTTTCTCTGCGAACTCTCCATTACACTGTGCCTCGATTACAAAACAAAATGCTCCGAACAAACATATAATCCTCCGACGAGATCCGGGATGCCATTAAATTAAACCATCCACTTGTTTCTGACACAGGAATCCTTCTGAAGTCTGTACAGAAATCAGCAATTTAGCTGTTTAAAATGAACGAGTCAAAATTAATATTCTTTCACTCTTCCATTTGTCCTGTTGTCGACAGAGTCAAGCGTGGAGTAAACTGAACACATGTCTGTATACTGTATCCAGTGTAGACAGCGTCTGTGATTATAATGGGTTCCCTTTCGAGGGAACTCGCGATGCGTCGATGACGCTTTGGGAACGCTCCTGCGTGATTGCGTCTGAAGCACTTATGTCAGCTAGTCCAACGGCGAGAGTGAGCATCACGGGCGGGGGACTTCACGACCAGGAAAGGATAAAAGCACATCTGGTTTAGAACCGCGCTAGCTTCTGTGCCTTCAGCAAGCGCTCTATGTGAATCTGTCTCTGTCTATTTATTGTTGTTTGTCCTCAAGCATATATATTTATATATTAGACAGGAGTATGGCGAGCAAACAGCTTTGGATCGTGTGTTCGTCCCTGCCCTCGCTTCATTACGAGTGGGGACACACGCGATTCATGTGTTGTTTGTTTGGAAGTGGAGCATGCACCATCAGCTGTAGTAAATTGGGACTGACAGTGTTCATTCATAAATTCCCGACGTGTAACAAATGCACTATCGAGAGTTTTAGCTCTGCTCTTGTTGGCTTTCTTCTTGAGGGAAGAAAGCCAATAAAGATTATTTGGCTCGGATCTCGCGTGTGCCGAGGCAGCGTGTAGATTACGGGTCTGCAATAAAGATTCTGTGACTCGATCTCGGATCTCGCGTGTGCCGAGGCAGCGCGTAAATTACGGGGCTGCATAAGAGTCGTGGCTCGGATCTCGCGTGTGCCGAGGCAGCGCGTAGATTACGGGTTTGCAATAAGAATCTATTGGCTCAGATCTTGTGTTTGCCGAGGCAGCGCGTAGATTATGGGTCTGCATCTGCAATAATTAAGTGGCTTTATCTCACACTTGCCGAGGCAACGTGTAGATAATGGTCCGCAATGTATAATATGCGCAGGGAACTGAGCAGAGGGGAATTTCCCTTTCTCTCATTCTCTATTATTGTGTGCAAACTAATTTTGTATTCTTTATTGTTTGAGACTGTCTATATTAATACACTATATTCAGCCTTTTAACTAGACCGTTTCTACTTGTCTTGTTGATATTTGCCTGCATTTATTTTTTGAGAAAATTAAATATGTACTCATCTATCTTTGAGGAGTCATTTAATTCTAAGGAAATAAATGGCTAGTTGCCAGGGGGAAGTGGATAACACCTCATTATACGGTGCCCATCTCAAGTTCAAGTTCAAGTTCAATTTATTTGTCAATTCTTACTCCATGTAGAGAACATAAAGAGGATTGAAATTCCGTTTCAGTCAGACCCATGGTGTTAAACTCCCTAACACAACACTAGACAATTAATCAAAAATTATATATAAAATCACAATACAAACATTTGGCACCTGATTGTTTCAATAAATTATAAGTATAAAAGCAGCAAAAAAATGTTTTAAAGTGTCTTGTGCATTGTGTTCGTATGTATGCATCTATGTGTGTGCGCATGTTTGTATGTGTGTATGTGCATGTGTGTATGCATGCTTATATGTATGCATGAATATATACATGTGTGCATACCCATTTGCTATTATGAAAAGAGTCAAAATTCAGTGCAAAGAGGGAAGTACTAAAAAGGCAGGAGGAAGAGAGTTCAATTTCCTGACGGCCTGGTGGATAAAACTTTTTGTCAGTCTAGTGGTTTGGGCCTGCAGGCTCCGAAACCTCCTCCCAGATGGCAAAAGTCTAAAAAAGCCGTGCGAGGGGTGGGTGGAATCACCCATTATGCTGAGTGCTTTTTTGGTTAGTTGTGAGTTATAAATATCATTGAGGGGAAGCAATGTAGCACCTACAATTTTTCCGGCTGCATTCACTATACGCTGCAGCATTTTCTGGTTGTGAGTAGTGGAATTACCAAACCACACAGTGATGCAGCATGTCAGGATGCTCTCAATGGTACCACGATAAAAAGAGTACATGATGGGTGCCGGGGCTCAAGCTTTCTTCAGTTTGCGGAGGAAAGAAAGGTGCTGTTGGGCCTTCTTAGCCAGTGATGTGGTGTTTGTAGACCAGGAGAGGTCCTCTGTTATGTGCACACCCAGGAACTTGGTGCTGCTTACTCTCTCCACAGCAACACCATTGATGGTCAAGGAAGGGTGCTGGGTATGAGCTCTCCGAAAGTCCACAACAATCTCCTTTGTTTTCTCTATGTTTAAACAGAGATTGTTTTCACTGTTTCACCACCTGGCCAATTGGCACACTTCATTTCTGTAGTTTGTCTCATCATTATTGTTGATGAGACCTACCACAGTTGTGTCATCCGCAAACTTAATAAAACGATTTGTGCTGTACATTGGTGAACAGTCATGGGTTAGCAAAGTAAAAAGCAGGGGGCTAAGAACACATCCCTGGGGGGCCCCTGTGTTCAATATGATGGTGCTCGATGTGTTTATACCAACCCGAACTGCCTGTGGCCTTCCAGTAAGAAAGTCCAACAACCAGTTGCACAGGGAGTTGTTTAGGCCAAGCTGGTCCAGTTTCTGTATTAACTGCTGTGGAATGATGGTATTAAAAGCCGAGCTAAAATCTATAAAAAGCATTCTCACATAAGAGTTCTTTGTTTCCAAGTGAGAGAGAGCTGAAAGAAGAGCAACAGAAACTGCATCATCGACGGATCGGTTGGCCCGATATGCGAACTGGAAAGGGTCCTGGGTCGCAGTGCTGCCAGTTTGGTTTTTCCTTGCCAGTTCGCCGTTTCAGGGTACCGAGGTGTCAGCGTCCCCAAACAATCCTCCGAGGAGGGTTGTAAAGCAGTCAGTTCGGCTGTTCGCTACGTGGTGGACCCCGAGCAGGCTCTGGTTATGTTATCATTTGAGATTAACAAACTCCTTGTACAGGATAGAGTGTTGTTTCCTGTGCTCCCCCTCAGATAGATTGGGGACCAGGATGGCATTCTCAACAGAAGCCTTTGAAGCAGAAGATGGATCTGAGGACCGTTGTTTCTGCGAAAAAGGTTTCGGCCAAGGTCCTGACGCCACTGGTGTCAGACCTCTGAGGGCAGCCCTGACTGGTGTGGAGCGGTGTACACCTCAGTATACGGTGCCCGCCTCACCTCGCTGCCCTCAGGAGGGCGTTTTGCCAACTCCGCCACCCTTGGTACCTCGGGGCGCAGCGGTCTCCAGCCAGCACATGGCTCAGTGTCACCACGACGCTGTGTCAAACTCGCACCCTCTGAGGGGGGTTCAAAAACAGTCAGTTCTGTTGTTTCCTGCCAGTATGCTTCAGGTCACCGAAGTGACTGTTTCAATTACATCAGAGGCCAGTCTCGAGAGACTGGTACCCTTAGTAGATTATCTAACAGAATGGACAGGCTCTGGTAATGGAGCAAGAAGTAAAGTCTTTGTTAGCTGAGGAAGCTATAGAGCAGGTGTATTCACCCGACAGAGAATCTAGTTTTTACAGCCGTTACTTTATTGTTCCGAAAAAGGACGGGGGGTTGCGTCTTTTATTAGATCTCAGTTAAATCATGCAGTCAAGAAATTCAAGTTCAAAATGCTGACATTCAAACAGATTGTGACTCAAATCAGATCCGAGGACTGGTTTGTCACGATGGATCTAAAAGACGCATACTTCCATGTCTCCATCCTCCCTCAGCATAGGAAGTTCCTCAGGTTTTCTTTCGGGGGCAAAAAATACCAATATCGGGTACTTCCATTCGGTCTAGCTCTATCACCCTGCACGTTCACGAAGGGCGTAGATGAAGCTCTGGCCCCGCCCAGGCTGCAGGGTATACTCATTCTGAACTACTTCGACCACTGGCTGATTCTCCGGAATCGGAGCAGTTAGCGGTTCGGTATCGAGATGTTGTCCTCGCTCACATGAAGAATTGGGGGTTGAGACTCAATGCCAAGAAGAGTGGGCTTTCTCCATTACAGAGAACCACTTTCCTTGGTGTGGTATGGGATTCAGTCACAATGCAAGCCGTCCTATCGCCCGCTTGTGTAGCTGCTATCCTCACAGCCACGAAAGAGCTAAAGCTAGGCCAGTCACGCACTGTGAAACAGTTCGAGAGACTGTTAGGCCTCATGGCAGCTGGGTCCAATGTAATACCCTTTGGCCTGCTGTACATGAGACCTTTGCAGTGGTGGCTCAGGACCAGAGGGTTCTCCCCGAGGGGAAAGCCACTCCGTACGATCAAGATCACGCGGCGGTGTCTCCGCGCCTTGGTTATATGGAGGAAACATTGGTTCCTGTCCCAGGGTCCAGTGTTGGGAGCTCTTTGCCATCGAGTTGCGATTTCGACAGATGCTTCCCTCACCGGCTGGGGAGCGGTAATGGAAGGCTGTTGTGCCAAGAGAGTCATCATCTCTCTTGGCACAAAAATTGCCTGGAGATGATGGCCGTCTTCAATGCGTTGAGATATTTCCTCCCAGACCTGAGGGCAGTAGAATGTAGGAGCAGACATCCTGTTGAGGCAGGGGCTGATGCCCGGGGAATGGAGGTTCCACACCGAGGTGGTGGAGCACATTTGGGGGTTTTATGGCCAGGCACAAGTGGATCGGTTCGCGTCTCAGGATACAACGCACGGTCCACTTTGGTTCTCCCTCACACACCCAGCTCCCTTGGGGCTGGACGTTGTGGTATAGATATGGCCGAGGCTACATCTGTACGTCTTTCCCCGATTACTCTGCTCCCAGGAGTTCTGTAGGAGGTCCGCCGGGACGGAATAAGTCTACTACTAGTAGAACCGTACTGGCCAAGCTGACTGGTTCTCGGACCTGGTGTCTCTCCTCGACGGCTCTCCCTCGGAGATTCCAGTCAGGAGGGACCTTCGGTCTCAAGTGGAAGAGGTGACCCTTCACCCCAGCCCAGAAATATGAAACCTGTGGGTTTGGCCTCTGAGGGGGCCCAACTCATTGTCTTTGGTCTCTCAACTGAGGTTGTGGAGACCATACTTCTCTCCAGAGCTCCCTCCACAAGGAAACTGTATGTATTAAGTCATGGGTTTTCACTTCATATTGCAGATATCGGACAGTGGGGCCCAGTTTACTGCCCGATTGGTACAGTGCTGGAGTTACTGCGGGTTCGTTTTTCCGCAGGGTTATCCCCTTCCACACTGAAGGTGTACGTGGTGGCCTTAGTGCCTACCATGTCCCTTTTGGTGGTATTTCCCCGAGGGGGGGGGGGGGGGGTCTTTGTTCGTTTCCTCCGTGGTGCTTTTAGACCAGGATAGGAGTATGGCGGCTTAGAAGCCTTATTATATAATTAGTTATCCCTGTATGATGTGTTATGCGGCGGGCTGGTCCTCTCCACTCACATTCGTAAGGTTTTACAACTTCAACCTGGGTGCTTCCCCAGGTTCACAGGTGCTCTTGTCTCAGTTGTGCTCTCAGTATTCACACAGACAGGCTCTTGTTCGTATGGCATGTTGGGCATTCTCGTTCCCAAAGCGTCATTGACGCGTCACTATGCCATACTTCCTACATCCCTGTGATCGACTTGCTTAGGCCTTTATCTAACCTAGCGTGGTTCTAAACCGGATGTGCTTTTATCCTTTCCTGGTCGGGACGTCACCCGCCCGTGACGCTCACTCTCGCCGTTGGACTAGTTGACATAAGTGCTTCAGACGCAATCATGCAGGAGCGTTCCCAAAGCGTCATCGACGCATCGTCTCCTTCCCTTCTCAGGGAACTAGGGTTACAGTCGTAACCTGAGACGTTCTATTTGCTTTTGATGCAACGTGAAGCTCGCATCCGGTGTAGGAACATGTGTCAGCAGTTAAGAGACTGAACGCCAGTGGGGGGGGGCCTATGATGAGATGAAGTTTCATATACAAATGTATTTTCCTGTGTGACGTCACAGATCCCACAATTTCAAAACGAGAAATTTTAATTTTAAGCAGAAAGTTTTATTGGTATAAAGACCTGTTATATGTAAAAAGACCAAGGCAAATTTGATTTCTCATGTCATGACCCTTTTAAAAATGACAAAAACTCACAAACAGCAATATATAGGTGATCAAATATTTTAGAGCAAAGCACTACAGACATAAGATTTTGCTTATTTACGTGACTTTTCCAGGTCTGGACATCAGATTTTTAAAACTTGATGAACTTTTATGTTGTCCATGACTGTGGGAACACTGTTTAACACAAACAAAAAGCTATATCCACAGTTGGGTTTACCTGCGAAACTCATTGCGGTCTCCTGCTTGCATCACGGCCACGATGGTGTTTGTCACAGAAGTGCCGATATTGGCACCCATGATGATTGGCACTGCCGACTTCACCTCTAACACTGAAATTTACAGTGAATAATTATATTTATGCTACCATTCAGAAGTTGAAAATGTTTTTGAAATAAGTGTCTTATGCTCACCAAGACTGCATTTATCAAAAATACAGAAAACAAAACTAATATTACTACAATTAAAAATGACTTTTCTATTGTATTATTTTTAAAATCTCATTTATTCCTGTTATCGAAGCTGAATTTTCAGCATCATTACTCCAGTCTTCAGTGTCACATGATCCTTCAGAAATCACTCTAATATGATGATTTCATGATCAAGAGAATACTCAATAAAAGTATTAATATCCTAAAATATCTTACTGACCCCAACGGTAGTGTACGTCATACTCTAATACAATTCAACTAGCAATTAAGATTAAACACTTAATACGACAGAATCAAGATGAATGCGTTACAATGAACAAATTAATGTCATTTCCAAGAGTCATTTGAGGTGGAAGTGCGTTAAGGCAACGGGTGCACACTTTACACGCGTGGATATCGATTTCTTTTTACTTTGAAACAATCTGTGCGACTGTTGTTACATGGAGGTGCTTATCATGTATCAGATACCTGTATGAGCACGAGTCAGAAACACACACACTCACATCCAGATGACACCATGCTGACCACAATGGAGGATGAGGTGCTTGAGCTCTGAACCAGAACAGTGACCAGAACTCCGATCACCAGCCCAGCCACCGGGTTAGACAGAACAGCATTGTCCTGGAAGATATCGCCCGCTGCCTTCCCTGCACACAGTGACAGAACCACAACACATCTATTTCTGTTCACAGATAACACGCCTCTTCTACACATTAACCATGTTAAACTGACGTGCGCTTTGATAGAGCGCCACTTGTTTGAAGTACATGTTCACCTTCAACCTACAAAAGATAAAACACTTTAACACTCCCCCCCCTGTTTGACTAATATAGTTTCAACAGAGTAAAATATGATTAATATCCAGTGTTGGGTAAGTGCTCAAAAAGTAGGCCTATTTACAAGTAGTGGTAACTCTTTAGAATACTGTTCCTTCATTAATGAATGACTACACAGGAACACACTATTAACATTCAAGTACCTACTATTAACTAACAAGAAACTCTGATTAATAAATTAGTGAGTAATAGTGCTCAGTTGAATGTGGTGGTTCACTAGTAGCTAATCAGTAACTACTATTTTTTTCATACCTCCCAGATAACTACTATGTACAGGTTCAGAATTAACATGAATGATGCATAATTTATAATAAAAGGTAACGGTAACCCTCTAGTAATTACTCAAGGGTTACTACATATTTGGATCAGTATCTAAAGTGAAAAACATGATAACTACCTAATATTGACTGAAGTCATTGTAAGCTTTTCAGTTTTTTTGTAAGATTTTGAATTGTAATTCCTTTTGATGAATTTGGTAACACTTTCGTCATCACTAGTGTGTTCTCATGATCTCCACTTTAGATACTGATCCAAATAACTAGTAGTTCCTTTAGAAAGATGTAGTAACACTTGAGTCATTACTAATGGGTTACCATTACCTTATATTATACATTACGTATTATTAATTGCGCATTATTAATTAACCTGTAAACAGTAGTTCTTAGTCTTCCGTGAGGTATGAAAAACAGTAGTTATTGATTAGCTAATAGTGAACTACCACATTCAACTATTAATCACTAATTCATTAATCAGAGTTTCTTGTTAGTTACAAAATGTTACTCATTTGTTACTGTCACGGTGTGGGTTTTGAGTTTTGTTCCTTGTTCTTGTCTGTCATGTGATTCCCTGTTTGTCATGTTATCCTGCCATGTGTCTTGTTTCATGTTCAGCTGTTCCCCGTTTTGTTGATTAGTCTCCCCATGTGTTTCTGATTAACCACGCCCCCTTGTTATCTTGTTTAGCTTGTTTGTCTGTGTATTTAAACCCCTGTGTTTCAGTTGTTGGCTGTCGGTTGTTGTTTAATGTTGCGTGTAGTCTGAGTACATTGTTCCTAGTTCTGAGTTTACCCTGGATTACCTGTTTGTTGGATTATTAAAGTGCTTGCATTTGGATTCACTCTCTGCTTCATTCCTGCCAGTTCGTAACAGAACAACCGACCGCAAATGAATCCAGCAGCACGGATCTCGCCAGATCTTCCCAGCATGAGCCGGGAGTTCGCTGGAGAGACCGCAGCCTTAGCCCTAAGGAGCCTTGATCTGTTCCAGTATACCTGGGGGTTTGCCCCCCTCGCTGCCTCCTGCTCTCTCGGAGATGAGGCGATCAAGCTGTGTTACCGGCTAGGGGCTAAGGAGGTCGACCCGAGGGAGCTCCCCGATCTCTCGGGTCTGGACTGGAGAGAGGCACTCTCCAGGTGCCTGGAGAGTTTCCTCCCGTGGTATGCCAGGTCATCACCTGATCTCCGCATCCAGCCAGAGACCGTCCAGCCAGAGCTTCACGTCAGCCACGTCCAGCCAGAGCTTCACGTCACTTCTGCCGATCCAGAGACTGAGCTTCACGTCACTTCTGCCGATCCAGAGACTGAGCTTCACGTCACTTCTGCCGATCCAGAGACAGAGCTTCACGTCACTTCTGCCGATCCAGAGACTGAGCTTCACGTCACTTCTGCCAAGCTTGCAATGTAGTTTATATGTCTATGTGGTGTTTTTAATATGCTTTAAGACAAACCATGTGCAAATTCATAAGTCGACAGCATTGCTGAGTATTTTCTCCTTAAAACTGCAGTGAACCAAAGATCGCTGGTGTTTCTGACGTCACAAACTACCTTGTAACCAATCAGGGGTGCGTTTCCCAAAGCCAACTATAGTAGCAAGTTCCGTCATTACCAATAGAGTTCAATGGAAATTGCGATCATATAGTTGGCCAACGATGCTCCTGGGAAACGCACCCCTGATCAACGTGTGATCGTCATCGAGTGGATCTCTGAGCTGAGTGAGTGAGTGAGTGAGAGGAGGCGGGGCTAATTTACATATTTATAGAACCGCGTATCCTAAATAAGGCAAGGGTGTAGAGTTACATTCAAGCTATTTTAAGCCATGAAGATTTTTTTTTTCCACGGACAAAACGTGTCAGTTTGAGATCAGAGATGAGTTTTAATGGATAAAATTGACTACAGGGGAACTTTAAATGCCAGCGTAGTGCAGCGCACAATACAGGCAGTGTTTACATGCAATGCGTTTCAGAATCAAATGGCAAAACAAATTAGAGAGAATGAGCTATATGTATTCCTATGTTGCAGAAAAAACATTGATCTATTCCTGGAAAATATATGTTCCAGTAACAGATACATATTTATTTCTTCATTGTTATTTATACACACACACAGCTTTGGCCAATTCATCATGTTTCAGCACCTTCCCGGGGTTATTTGGCACGTTTCAAAAGTCTTTGCCAAAAGACCTGTTCACTTTATATGGCACTATTTAGTACAGCACAATTTCTCTCTTGCTCTAACTTATTTTAAAAGAAAAAACAAATATGCAAAGTTCAAAGAAGTTAAAGAAAGTTTGTCGTTACCTCCGACCAGCTGGAAAGCGGAGCTGAGGATGTCCAGCGAGCAGACGAACACATAGAGCAAACCCACCAGGAGAACGAACTTCACGACGGACTTGAGAACGCGCAGAACTTTCCCCTTCGTATCGAGATCTGCGGGAGAATGACACACACACACACACACACACACACAGAGTGTGAGGCGCGCGCTGGGTTCAGTTCAGTCCGGCTGCTCGTGCGCTGCTCTGCTCTGCCCTTACCGGACCACTTCTCCCCGGTGTCCCGGAGCTCGGGAAGATCCCACGGGTCCTCCTCCGGCTCGGACTCGGACTCGGACTCTTCTGCCGCCGTGTAGGACCGAGGTTCGGGTTCGGTCGCATCTTTGACCGGGCGGTCTGCGTCTGTGAGAGTAAATATATGCCGACCGCATGAGAGGAAAGAAGCAGGGAAAGGGAAAAGGGGGGAAGGAAGTGCGCCCCGGTGTGGAAGTGGAAGTGGATTTATACGGGACACGTACCGAGTTCCGGCGGCGTGGCGAGATGAGCCTCAGCTGTCGGTGCCATTGCCTTCAGTTACAACACACATACAACACACATTATCAGTTAGGTCAAACATCCTTTCTTTCATTCTTTCTTTCTTTCTTTCTTTCTTTCTTTCTTTCTTTCTTTCTTTCTTTCTTTCTTTCTTTCTTTCTTTCTTTCTTTCTTAAACTTTCTTTTTTTCTTTATTTTGTTCTAAGTAAACTTTCTTTCTTTCTTTCTTTCTTTCTTTCTTTCTTTCTTTCTTTCTTTCTTTCTTTCTTTCTTTCTTAAATAAAAGTTCTTTCTTTCTTTCTTTCTTTCTTAAATAAAAGTTATTTCTTTCTTTATTTCGTTCTAAGTAAACTTTCTTTCTTTCTTTCTTTCTTTCTTTCTTTCTTTCTTTCTTTCTTTCTTTCTTTCTTTCTTTCTTTCTTTCTTTCTTTCTTGCTAAGTAAAAGTATAAAGCAGTGATGAAAACAAGAAACAAGAAAAAAACAATTAACAGTTAAAATTCTATTTAGAAATCATGTTTACAAATAATAAACAGCTTCAAGTAAATATGTAAATATAAAAGTAAAAAATGAAGTCTTTCTTTTTATAAAGCAGTGATGAAAACAATAAACAAGAAAATTAAAAGTAAAAAAGTTTTTTTCTATTTAGATAGTAGTAATTACAAACAATAAACAACTTAAAGTATGTTAAACAAAAGTAAACAAGTAAAAGTCGTTCATTCTTTCTCAGTGATCTAGTCTTCATGATTGTCGGCTCACCGCTGCTGGGATTGTGGTGGATGTGTTAATATCTCACAAATGCACACAGATTCATTGTTTACTTATATATACTGAGAAATGATCAGTCTGTCAGCAGAGCATTCGTCAATATTCTGTCATTTCCACCACACCATTAAGCAACCGTTTATTCACTCCCCGACACTCATGACTAAACACTCATCTGCAGTGAGCACATGCTTGCTCTGATACAGCCAGATCACAAGAGCCTCAAAACATACAAAAGCATAAAAATATCTATCGATCTGTTAAAACAAGCATGCTTTGCGAAGCACTAAGCAAACTGATTTTAGACCGATGTTCCTACCTGTCCGGTGAGTGTGTGGTGTATGTAAGTCCAGGATCTCCCTGTAGAGGAGGCACAGGTGGGTTATATACACACCTGCAGCTGGAGAGCCCGCGCGTGTCACTGCTCTAAAGTCCAGAGCGGGTGGTCCTTCACTTCACCTCACCTCACCGCACTCAGTGCATGCAGGCAAATATAGGCCAAGTATCAGTGATGTAACCTTGAAATAAAACACAATGTGTCCTATTACTGTACAATTGCTAAAAAAAGTATCCTGTATTTTCTCTCTGCATCAGTAAACCTTTGAAAATACCTATTCTATTCTATTCAAGGGGTAGTTAAATCGGCAGCTATACATTACTATATCTAATAAGTGAGAAGTAGCATACCGGTACTTAAATTGGTACCAGATTGGTATTATTAACCTGATAGTTGCCCTGACATTCACTGGCCCCGTCTAAATATATAAATAAAGTCATTGCTTTCATTGTTTTTGACTATAACCTTACCATACCAACATTTTAGACAATTCTTCTCGATTCCAATTTACGGTCACAGCAAAAACGAATTCTAACTAATACAAAGTTCAAATATTAAAGACAAGTAAATTCAACAATAAAATAAGAACAAATAAACAAACAACAAGCAATAGCTCAAATTAGTTCAAGAGAACAAAGATCAAATTAAACAAACAGTACTTTACAGTGATTGTGAAAACTGTATTACTGTACAAAGTAAATATATACAGATACCTATTAAAGCTACAGAAGTTATTTAGTTAAGAGAAATGACAGATTGTCTCTTTTGTTGCTGTTTTTTGACTAACATTATTAAGATAGGAAACAAAAGGTAAATAAGGTTAGTGTCACTTTAAGACCTAATACATGGTTCCGTTATATTCACACATTCTTAAATGTTTACATTCACTTAAGACATAACCAACTGTGTGTACGTGGATACTCGCCAAGACGGAAATTTTGACATAATTTTGCGTGTATTTGCTCAAGAAGACATGAAAGTGAAATCATTTCGGCAGGGTTAGCGTGTGGTTGGACCGTCTAGCTCCTCCCACTACATCCAGCGAGGGGGGGGGGGGGGGCTGGACGTCAAGCTCCACCTACTGGCTCTGCAGTGAACAGCCTATGGTTATAGTTGTGGTAATTTTTAGAATTATATCTTTAGAGAATTATGTCCTTGGTGTGAACGGGCCTTTATTCTTTATATATATGGCGGTTGTCACTATAAGAGTATGCCCTCTATTGACAAAAGGTGTGCATTACGGTTCAGAAGCCATGGTTCAGCATTGCTTGTGTCTCCAGAAGACAAGATATGTGTATGGCTAAATCTTACAATAAAACTATACAATAACATCATCTTAATGACACCATGCAGGCAAACAAGGTTTAAGCATGTTTAAATGATGTTCAATGATTAACAGCCATGTTCAATATTTTTAACAGTATAACTGACCTGAAGTCCCCTCCCATCCCGTTACATATACATATGCAGTAATGTGCAGTCAAAGGTGAGTATGAGATACATTCACACACACATAAACCATACACTAATTTGCAACAGTACTTTGGACAATCTGCCACATCACAAACATTTTTTTTTTATACTGATCCAGAAAATAACAGATAGGTTTTAGTATTTAAAAGTATTTTATCTGTGGATAGAATTATTATAATTAATGCAATTATCATTTAATAATTCTGTGAATTAAGTTGAATTGATTTGCTATTGTGACGTCACTTCAAGAGACATCTGTAGATAGTAAGACTTAAAATCTTTTGACAGTAAATACCTAATGCATATTTATACAGGAATAAAACATGTAAACAAAATAAAAAAGTAACTTAGCCTAAATTTGTGTCCACCATGAAAATACTTTTATCTTAAGTTGTATTTGGAAAATTTGAATGAGACCTTAATGCAGAAAACAAAATTCCACAAATATATATATACTGTATATATATTTAATACACTTCTATTTAGCTGTTCATTTGAAAAAGAAAAGGGAAAAGAAAAAACACTCATGAGAGACATTATGAAATAGTTGTAACTTTTATTGGAAATTCAGTGAAACAGAAATAATATGAAATCAGAGACATTTACATCACACTGCTTTGTATTATTATGATTACTGTGAAAATATAAACTCGAGTGTGTTTAAAAACATGACTGGTGCAAAACACATACAGTATTACTTTTCTCAAGCAAGGATTTCCATAAAGATCAATTAAACGAGCTGTATTGAGCTAAAACAAAAATAAATATAATATTAATCTTTTCCGATATTTAAACAATTTTTTAAAATACAAAAAAATATAATATAGAACTAGCCCATTTAAAGTTGTATATGTATTCTTATCCATGCTCTATCTCTCTATCTCTCTCTCGTCTGCATTGCTTATTTTCTCTTTATCTTTATGATATCAGATAAAAATGTCATATGAAAGTAAACGACACATATACTACTCCAACAAGCTAAAAATTAAATGCAATACACACCGTTTGTTGTTGTCATATCCACAGTAAAAAGCTTAATTAGCTTATCTGCGGGTTCACTGAGTTTGTGTGGTTACGCGTTCAACTCTTAAACAGAGTAGATGATACAATAAATCATGATCTCACTTCACATTATAACTTCATGTATTTTTAAATGTTTGGCAAACTCCTCACTAATCTAAGCGGTTATTTCTTCTGTATATTGAGACATCTTGCATGCCACATTTCAGGCAGCTCTAAATATAACATGACATCGGCTGAATTATTTCCATTTTATAAATTTGATTTGTAAACATTTTAATTATTATTTTTTCCCTCATTGTAATATACACATATTCATTTCACACAAATATTAAGTGTTGTTTGCAAAGACAGGGATCACTATACCAGGGTTAGTGATCTTAACAAACAAATAACTCTGTAAGTATTGATCTTAACCCAGTCACTATTCGCAATGTGGACATGAATAATACCTGAACTATAACAGAATAGAGACAGAATACCATTATATATATATATATATATATATATATATATAGCATCAATCACTGAAAAAAATACTTAAATATAATATAAAATATATCTTTCTATATTAATATATTTTGTATCACACACACACTGAAAAAAATACTTAAATATACTATATAATAAAATATAGGCTATGTTTTTATGTTAATATATTTTGCATTAAACACACACACACACACACACACACACACACACACACACGATCACAAAAGCTGTAGTCTGAAAGTGATACGATCTGGCTGTCAAGTACAATTACAATTGCTACATCATCATCATCATACCAGGAAAATAAAATGCTTTTTAAGTGCGTGATTACACTGTAGCTAAATTGGTACCTTCAGCGTGGAACAATGTAATAAACTGTCCACATCTCTCTTCTACTTAATGGACAGTGTTCCCTACAGATACACTTGCTGACCTTGCAGATGTTTCCATTGACACTAAAATGATTTGCATGGAAAATTGAGCAAACAAAATCTTTCTTGAAGAAAGCCCTGACCCTGACCTGTTAAACAAAATATCTCTGCCCACACGGCCATAAAAAGATAACTGTGTGAAATGGAGAGTTCAACACACGATTGCCGACTGCTGGGTCCTTTTGTCACTAAATCTTGAAAATTAAATTCATTCTGGTGTTCAGGATGGGTCTAAATCATTTCTTTCTTTAGTGTTGACATATATGACTATGGATGTAGTGCTGTGTGACTGGTAATCAGAAGAGTCCTGCTTTGAGACGCTGAATATCCAATGGTTGGCCATAAACTCATTATTGTGACCTTGAATAAAACACATAACCTTAGTTTATTCCAGGGAGTTTGTAGTACCTGCAATGTGTACTATAAGTCACTTGGGGTAAAGTTGTCTGTTAATTGACTACTGACTATTTATTACTTATTAGGATCAATCTTTAAAATGGGAGATTTCGTCTGTGGGTCATTCCTGTTCTGCTGTACATTTTGAACTCTTAATTTAATATATATATATATATATATATATATATATATATATATATATATATATATTGTTGTTCTAATTAAAATACATATTTCTGTGAAAGAGTTTCCAGACTATCTACCCTTGTGAAAAATAAGCTTCAAATCTTAAAAGTATATATTTAAAAACCCGTACTTGCAGGTGAAATAATGAATAACGAAATAAAAGGCCCCTGAGGTGTACTTTTGATGTTATATTTAAAGTTAATATATTTTAAAGGTACTAAATTGCAACTTAATTTCAAATGTATAATTACAAATATCTTTAAATACTTGACACATTTAAGTTTCAATATAAAATATAGCTGCAGGCAGTGATGACGGGCCTAAGCCCCAGCGCCAGCGCCACAACGGTGGCTTTAGGAAACCTGTGCATTTGAAGCAGGTAAATGTAAAAGAACTATGTCAAAATCGTTTGAATATGCTGTGGCATATTATTTACTGCATATTTACTTGCAGCATCTGGTGCCACTATGACCGTAAACAACAGCAGTGGCATCCATGAGATCATTTAAGCCGGATGCACACTGTGCGATTTATAATAGTCCTTGAGACTGTATGAACATGATCATCGCTGTAATCCATGTCACACTGTAAGATCTCAGTTGTCATTAATGTCAGACTGTACGACAGTCAAGATGCGTTAAAAACGGACGCACGCACGAAAACTTGTCCGGAGTTTTACATCATCAATCAATGACACATACGTTCACAGTGAGCGATATACCCACTCCACCATGCTAAGGGGAGTGCATGCCCATTGGCAGTGACAACTGTCCGAACCAGCTAATTCAAATGAAATGCTAGAACCACTCACCCTCAGGTCACACTGGGCTGTCAGTGACAGCATTCCCTATGGTCATAGCCCAAGCTATAAGCCTCGCAGGAAAACCTCCATAAACATGGTTAAATGAAAGACCTACCTGGGCCTGCTCAAAGGCCTAGGACCACAACTTCAATTAGAAGGGGTCCCTTCTAGGGAATGTGGCTAGGGAACCCGGGAGGAACCCCAGCCAATCACTATTCAGGGGAACGTACTCACCCCGAAATGCCACCAGGATGGCGTCAGTTACATAGACACTTAGTCTGGCCACTTCCTGTTTGTCCGAAGGCAGAGCCTCTGGACACTTGCCTTTTAGGTAAGGCATCCAACCCGAGGGACTGCGAAGCTGGCAGTGAACCACTCGGCCCGGATCTCAGAGACGTATGAGTGGAGAGTATGACTCAGCATAGTGCTTTCCAACCCTTGCCAGCGAGGGGAGTTTCTCTACCCGATCCATGGATCTACCCAGTGTTTGTGTTTCAAAACACTGAGGAGGCCTGTGAAGGCCTAAGGGCTGATCAAACTGGGAGGCCTCACGAGAGGCTTACGACCGTCTGACCAGACTCAGGAGTCCGCATGCTCATAGTGACCCTCGGTGAGGGGACCACATGGTCCACCTGGTAGGCAAACCAGGCTGTAGGCAGAAAAGAGGTTCCGGGAGGGAACCAGTAGCAGAGAATGAACACTTTAGTCGAGCCAGGGCGCAAACTCACCTTCAGCAGCTGCCTGCTAAGGCCAGCTGAAATGATAGCAAGAGGCCACTAGCTCGCTGAACCCAGCACCGCTAGGAAACCACTCACAGGGAGGCCTGGAAAGGCCTACTACCTGATAACCACAGTATGTGGGGAACTCACCCTCAGGGAGGCCTGGTGAGGCCTACTACCTGACAGTTCCCATTCAGGGATGCCTGGAGGGGCCTAATACCTGATAACCACAGTATGCGGGGAACTCACCTTCAGGGAGGCCTGGTGAGGCCTACTACCTGATAACCACAGTCCGTGGGAGCTCACCTTCAGGGAGGCCTTGTGAGGCCTACTACCTGACAGTTTCCATTCAGGGAGGCCTGGTGGGGCCTACTACCTGATAATCACAGCATGAGGGAAATCACCTTCAGGGAGGCCTGGTGAGGCCTACTACCTGACAGCCCTAATATCTGGGCACTCACATTTAGGGGGGCCTGGTTGGGGTAGTATTACCCTACTACCTGAGAGTCACAGCATGTGGGAACTCACCTTCAGGAAGGTCCGGTGAGGCCAACTACCTGATAGTAAGTCAGGCTAGTTGTCCAGTTGCCTTTCCTTGGGCTTGCCTCCAGGGAGGCCTGGTGAGGCCTACTACCTGATAGTCAGCGTAAGTGGGAATTCACCTTCAGGGAGGCCTGGAGGGGCCTACTACCTGACCACCACAGTATGTGGGGAACTTACCTTCAGGGAGGCCGGGTGAGGCCTACTACCATCTGGGACTCGCCTATCAGGGAGCCCTGGTTGGGCCTACTAGCTGATAGCAAGTCAATTCTGCTACAAAGGTACATTGTTGGGAACCATACTACCCCAACATAACTATTGGGTCCAGCCACAGGATGCCTAATATGTGACCAGTTACGGAAACTAGGGACACAAGTCGGTTCTGGGGCATTTTGAGTTATTCACAGATTCTGAAAGTGTGGTCTCCAAGCTTTCCAACGATGTGTAACACATGGAAATCTGATAATATTTGGAGAAGTTGTAGCCATTTGAAGTTAGGCACTCAAAAAAACTAAAAGTGGAGAAAACCGCCTCGAAAGATGTGCAGTTCTCACCTCTCTCTGCTGCTGGGAGTGACAATAGGGCTCATTTACATCTCATTTAGATAAGCCATACCCCCTGTAAAGCTCTCCCTGTAAAGCACAGGGGGGGGGGGGGGGGGGGGGGCGGGAGTCAGGATAATGTGCCATCAAAGAAAAGAAAAAGTCTCTTAGCATCTACCGATAAAACTGTATATGCAACTCTTATGTACACTGAATAAAAAATAAGATAAACTCTAGAATGTTAAGAAATATGTTGTGCTTTTACTTTTACAATATATTACTATTATAGGCATACAATAGAACGTAGCCTACTTCTCTAAATAATAATAATAACAACAATAATAATACATTTTATTTAAACATTATTTAAAGGAATATATTTTTTGTCCATGGTTTAATTTAGTTCATCTGTTTTTGCAGCGCTTCCCCAAAAAAATAAAAGGACACAATTTTAAATTTTCATTTGATTACAACCGTTTTTGATAATATATTTGGATTAAATCATAAAAAGAAACATAAATTTTCTGAATAAAATACATTTCATAGGACAATATTTTTCTTAAACATTTTAATAAATTATATACATACAGTATAGGAGTATGAATCAGAATAGATTTTATTGCCATTGTCAATGAAAGGTTTTAGAGACTAGGAATTTTCTTCGGTGTACTCATGCAACATGAAAGACAAACTTTTGCTAATGATAAAAAATAAGCAATAAACTGGTTGATTGATATATTCTTTTTTTATTTTCCATAATCAAATCAATCACACATTGTTTAGAGTGCTTTTCATACAAGAATGTAAAACTAAATTCAGGTGGTTGGTTGATAAAGTGACATTGCAGGTGTTGTAAACAAGAAAAAAGGTCTTTGTGACACAGTCCAATGAAATTACATTCGCATCCTCTTCTGTGGACTCTTCTGTGTTGTGAACCTTGGCGCTGGGCATGTGATGTCTCTTGCCTCGTCAGCACAGAATGGCCTTATTTTTTCATATAGATAGGTCTGCCTGTCAATTTTCAGTCCAGGTGGGGCCAGGACAGGAAGACCGTCGACAGGGGGCAGATCTGCTCCGTCGCGCAGTAGCTGATATTCGACAGGTTGTGCATCACGGTGACTTTTTGCAAGCACCACACCTGGTCTCTTGGCGTCAAAGCTCTGACAGAAAAAGCACATAAGACATTTTAAACATGGCAAAGTATTTTCTTATAAAAAACGGTCATGTGTATCTTGTTGCTATGTTATATTGTATGTACACAATGTGAAAGTTTCAATTACCTGAAGTGCTGATAACTCTTGACCTGTGGGAGTCTACGGAAGTGGCGAGTCAGATGCTGCTGCCAGTCGAAGGTCTGGACTAAAACTTTTCCCTCTGCCGTTCCAACAAGCTGTGGGATATTGAGGTGACTCACAGGAGAGCTGTTTTCCACAACCTGATGACAAAAAAGAGAAGAGAGGAAGAAAAAAAAGATCTTCAGTTAAATGTTTCATTGAAGCAGAACAGAAAACAGCACTGAAGTCATTAAAGCAAAGTAAAGTTAAAGTACCTCAGCGATGTCTGCCAAAGTGTTGACTCTTGTCTTCATGTAGGCTTGCTTGATGAGTCCAAAGCCACAGTCAGGGGAAAACTTGGTGTGGCCAGCAATAAGGAAGTGGATTTCAATTTTATCGTGAAGCTTGTGTCCAACCCGCCAGGCAAGGTACCAGAGCATGAAGTTGTTCTTGTTCTGCCCACTGCAGTTGTCACAATGAAGATCCACCTCTGTTTCTCCAACTCCAAAGTTGCCGAAGAAATGATGCATGTAGCTGATGACTTCATTGCTTCCCTTAGTAGATGACATGCCTTCATCAATCAGGTAATTCACCTGTTTCTGCAGCCCTTCACATGAAACACCAAATAGGCCACATTTCCGTGGGGTCAGGAAGTACATTGGTCCTGGCTGGAGAGGGTTTGAGGGAAAGTGTAACTGTAGGAGACAGAGGGAGAGAGCGAACTTGGATTAGATTAAATTAAATTTGCATCTGTTCATAACTGTCTAATAAAGATAAAACTTACTATATTGATGCTATTCTGCATTTGCACTATTTATTCTCATGCACCAAATCGCCCTTTAAGGGACATTAATAAAGTAAAGGGAAGTAAATGTGTGTGAAATATTACCTGCTGAGCAAAATCAAAACTGTAATGCATCCTAATCTTCTTGCTTGCTGGTAGGGATGGTCCAAAAGACAGGTCAGAGCCAGAGCAAGTCTTTCTGCAGGCAGCAGTCATGTCGTTGTACACAGCCCTCTCTTTCTGCACAAGGGAAAGATGATCTTGTTGCTTCTTTACTGCTTCAGACTTTCTATCATCTGGGAGGTTTGCACTTCGTATCAGCTGCTCGTTATTGCTTTGGCACTGCCAGCAGAGATCTGTGCGCGGCCGGCAACTTTTGATGTGTGGGAGAAGTCGGTTCCACAGTGCTTTGAAGCTGGTTTTACAAACTGCACGCTCACCTGAAAAACAGATATTGCTTATGGTTAATTGTATTGTAATTGCTAATAGTGTAGCAATAATAAATAACATTATTTCACTTTATAAGCACTCAATTCTAAATCAATGTTTACACATACCAAGCTCCTTAGCAGACTTCACGTAGAGACGCCACACTGAGGCCTTGGACACATGAGTTGGCAGCAACTTCACATGCCAATCCTTATGCCCAGGCTGTCGGCCAGGCAGCATGATGGCATTGTCTTCTGCATAGTTTTTTATGAAGTCCACAACTCTGTTGATATCCTCAGGGCTGATGAACCTGGCTGGTGGACGTGGCAGTGAGTGCTTCTTCCTCAAACGTGGTCTTGCCCCATTCTCCTCATAGTGTTTGACTATATCAGCCAGGGTGACTCTGCCAATGCTGGGGGGGAGAAAAAGACGTTTAACATCATGGTCTTGCTAACAGGCATCTTGTCACCTATATCAAAATGTATTGTACACATTATAGGTCCTTTTACTTTACTGAAGTAAATTTTATGATGAATACTTTTTACTTTTACTTACTTTAGAGTTTGTATCTGTACTTCCTGGTTTAGTCTTGTTTTAGTCCTGGTTTAGACCTCAGTTAGTGGTTAGACCTGGTTTGAGTCAAAGGATTAAAAAAATCCTGTACATTAAACTCTTCATAAATACTTTTACTTTTGACTTATTACGCACATTTTACGGCTACGTATACTTTATACTTTTACTTAAGTAGGAATTTAATCTGATACATTTACGATTACGTTAGTAAATCCTTGGTAAGAATATTAAGTAGTACTTCCTCCACCACTGGCTAAAATTATTAGCATCACAATCAATTCAAGAATGCTAACAGGCAGGTTTACGTGGGCTAAGTTAAGTCATTAACACCAGTCAATTCAAGCAATTGAAGCATTATTCAAATTAATAGCAGAAGCTCACATTATCATCTTAAAGCTCATTATAGTAGGCCTAATGGGGGTTTTGGCAAGTGATATGATGCTAACGATTAGCAGCTAACGTTACAATTAAAACAACAGTCCTGAGCTAGCTAAAAACAATAGGTAGGTATTGGAAGGTCTAAACATGGACTAAACATGAGATAACGTGTACGTGTTCTTAGAATGAACAACAGGCAGGTTTACGTGGGCTAAGTTAAGTCATTATCACCAGTCAATTCAAGCAATTGAAGCATTATTCAAATTAATAGCAGAAGCTCACATTATCATCTTAAAGCTCATTATAGTAGGCCTAATGGGGGTTTTGGCAAGTGATATGATGCTAACGATTAGCAGCTAACGTTACAATTAAAACAACAGTCCTGAGCTAGCTAAAAACAATAGGTAGGTATTGGAAGGTCTAAACATGGACTAAACATGAGATAACGTGTACGTGTTCTTAGAATGAACAAAAAACGACAAACTTTGATGTTTATGGAAACTCACCCCATAAGAAACAGAAAAGTATTCTTGCAGATCTCGTTGCCTCCAATGAAATAAGTCGTTCGGGCACACTTTCTCTTTGTCTGGGTCTTCTTTGTAGATGTAACCATCTCCGAAGTTTGCAATGTGCGTCTGTTTGCCTCTAAATGTCCAATAATTCGCATGTCCTGCCACTCTTTTTCCGCAGCTAAAGAATCCAGCCGTATGTTGTACATAATGTCTGGAGAAAGCTTCTGGCTACAAGACTGTCTCCCATGCAGAGAGTTCTCTTTTCTCCTCGTGTAACATTTACAGTCAAAGTTACGGATTTTCCCCATTTCTCTATCTATATCCTCATCAAATGTTACTATCGATATAGCCTCTGATATCTTACGGTCTAACTCGTCTGACGCCAGTCCGATACATTCTTCCTCGTCTTCATCTTCGCTCAGTTGTAGATTAGGGATATTATTCAGTCGTATCATGCCACTTTCATCGTCGCTCAGATCGTCTTCAGAATCAGTGAACGCGTGTTCATAAGCATCCGGCTTGTCGAAGAAGTACTTCAAAACATTTTCGTTGTAACGGCCACGGTTCAGCTCGTCTGCGACCATCTTTGCGGCATCCATCTTCATTGAAATTTGATATCAGAGATAGAGCAGGAGCAGAGCGCTGCATAATAAGTAGCCATGCTGTTGGGGGGCGGGGGCAAAGGCGCGGGCGGCTATTCAGTATGCAAATACCCACAGACAACAGACACGCCCCTACTGCATGCTAGAATCCCAGAAAAACAAGCCGATTTCAACCTCAAAATGTACGCTTTTAAATATACCAATACTGTTATCTCAAACATGGAGAGGCTTCTTCATGATCTCAACTAACAGATTCTGCAAAAAAGCGGAAATCACAAATTTTGAAAAAAAACGCTTGTTTCTCATTTTGCTCGCAAGTTGTGCTGCCGACTTGTGTCCCTGGTTCCTGTAACGGGTCACATATGGTTAGCTACCTGGTAGCAGCTATAAAGTATGTCCAACATTGTTGGGAGTCACCTCCGAGGAGGCCTGTTTAAGGCCTACTACCCATCAGTGAGTCAACTGCCTGAACCACCAAGGCCAACCACGTTTTTTGAAGTAAGCTGGCCTACAGCATCCTGGTGCCTAATCACATTGCCCATGGCAGTGTACTCAGCAAGAGAGCTAATACCCTTAAAACAAGGCGAGTACAACATACGCCACTCTGCTCCAACGGAGGCCCCAGAGTCAGGGGCCTACAATCTGTACGCATGGGCGTCAGCTCATGGCAATGCTCTGGCTTCAGGGGAGCGTACTTCGACAAAAGAAGAAGTGAAGCTAGAACTTCCCGCTCGACCCGAGCCATAGAAGTGCGAGGTAGGATAATACAGAACTGAAAGTGAAATACTCAGACCTACCCTGTATCACAGGAGAATTCTCCCACCTCACCCGGCAGGGTCGGGCAGACAACCTAGTTTCTTCGTGAGGCGAAAGACGGCCTAACCCTGCTCAATAAAGACACATTGTACCAGGGAGGCCTATTTGAGGCCTAACCCAGGATCTATATAAACCATGCCTCTGCACCACGCTGCATTACTCTTGTCGCCCCAGAAGGCTGAGAAGGGGGCGGGCCTTGGCCTAACGACTCCCATGGGAGGAGGCTGTCATACAGGGATGCTTTCTAGAAACCTACGTTCACAAAGTGAAGGGTCAGAGGCAGAAATGCTTAAGCAGAGCGCCTCCACTATCCCTGGCACAGCCTAGGCCAGCTACAGAGGCGGCCCTGGTGAGGGCCAGCCTGCAAGCATAGATCTACCTGAGGGCTCAGAGGAGCCACAGCATTACTAGAAAAAAGTTATTATTATTTAATACGAGGGGCTGCAGAGTGTTAACTAATCGGTAACACTTCACAATAAGGTTCCATTTATTACATAAATTTCATAAAAAGTACAGTTTGCTTAGTCAAGTGTAAGCTTTAAAACAAATAAAACCACTTGTTTTTTCCCCCGAAAAAGCATATGACTACTTTTTCCCACACAGTGCTATCAGGAATCGATAAGAGAATCGTTAAAGAATCGGATCGATAAGCAGAATCGTTAGTTGCATTGATATTGATAAAATCTTATCAATTCCCATCCCTAATCACCACCCTCATCAGCCATCTCCTGATTGTCCGGGAGAGTGCTCGTTGCCGAAAAGTTTTCCTTTTTTTTTTTCCTTTTTTTTTTAAACTTTTGCAGCTTATCTATTTGCAGCTTACCCTCGTCAGCCGCCGCATCGTCTGAGAGGATTACACCCCTCTCAAGGCGATTGGCGGGCTTCATCTGGGAACCTGACATCCAGACGGTGAACCCTCTTCTCTCGAGAAGAGGGACAGGCGAGAGAGGAGCGTTTCACAAAGAAAAATGCTCACAATTTGTACAGGCAGTTCCCTCGAGAACTGCCTGTGCACGCTCTTCCTTCCCAGACAGAAAAATGCACAGTTCGTGTGTCACCTGGCTTCAGATATCTTGAGCACGGGTCTGCACACATCTGAAAGCATTTCATAATTACCTGATTTTCAAAGCGTTTACAGACAAAACAGTCCCTGAAGACGAAAAAGATATTGTCATGTTTGCAAGGCACCCTTTTATACTTCCAGGTCGCATGTTAATCATTCACATTAATGATTCACAGACTGATTTGATTGTGATTTCAGACACCTCTCACGCCTGAGGTGTTCCCCAAAGGGTCATGCGACGCAGTGTTACTTTTGTTAACTAATGTTACTTTTGGTCATGGCTATAGGTGATGTTAAAGTTGCTAAGTTTAATATTACAGTTGCTAAGTTGTGGCTGGTGTGACGCTTATAGGTGACGTGACACGCACTCCATTATGGACAAAAAGAGGGAATAAAAAGTGAGTTAAAATAGCAAATAAGAGCAGCATTTTACTGTCTGTTTGCACATGTAAGCAAGCAAGCAAGCAACTTTATTTATATAGCACATTTTTAAACAACAGACGTTGCCCCAAAGTGCTTTACAGAATAATAACATGAAAGTCATACAACAAAACAGACATATATTATTCAAAAGCTAAAGAAAATAAGTACGTCTTTAAATAAGACTTAAAAGTTGTAATCTATGGAGCTGACCTCACATGGAATGGGAGACTATTCCAAAGTTTGGGACCTACCACGGAAAAAGCACGATCTCCTTTTGATTTTAAATTACAACGAGGTACCTTTAAAAGTCGTTGATCAGAGGACCTGAGAACTCTAAAAGGAGAGTAAGGAACTATAAGATCACTGATGTACTGGGGGGCAAGGCCTGACAATGCCTTGTAAACAAACAAGATAATTTTAAAATCAATCCTAAATTTGACCGGAAGCCAATGTCTGGATTGCAGTACCGGAGTAATATGTTCTCTCTTTCGCACCCCAGTTAAAAGCCTTGCCGCTGCATTCTGCACTAACTGTAGGCGGACAAGCAGAGTCTGGGGGAGACCGATATATAAAGAATTGCAGTAGTCAAGCTTAGATGTAATAAAAGAATGAACTACAATTTCTAAATCCTCACTAGATAAAAAAATGCTTTACTTTAGCAATTGATCTCAGGTTAAAAAAGCTTCCTTTGACAACAGCACCAATCTGTTTCTTAAAGTTAAGTGATGAGTCCACGATTACCCCTAAACTCTTTACATGATTCTCAGTCTTTAGGGATAAAGAACCCAAATGATCAGGAAAGCAAGATGAGACGGGAGAGCCTACAATCAAAACCTCAGTTTTACACTCATTCAATTGTAGAAAGCTGCTGGATAGCCCGAGTTTAATGTCACTGTAACATTCCTGTACTTTGTCCAACGAACAGGTATTATCTAGCCTCACAGGTAAGTAAAATTGGAGATCGTCTGCATAGCAATGATATGAAATGCTTTACTTTCGAAAAACACTGCTTAAAGGAAGCATGTAGAGCGAAAACAGCAACGGTCCCAAAATCGACCCCTAAGGGACACCACAAACTAAAGGGGCCAATGTGGAAGAGAAGTCTCCCAGATTCACAGCAACTGTCCTGCCTTTTAAATACGAAGCAAACCACTGAAGAGCTATACCCTGCACACCCACCCAACACTCCAGACGATTGAGAAGAATTTCATGATCTATTATATCGAAGGCAGCGCTCAGATCCAATAAAACCAGAACAACATGTGATCCAGAATCCAACGATAATAATACATCATTAGTGACCTTGAGCAGTGCCGATTCTGTACTATGACAGGTCCTAAAGCCTGACTAGAATATATCTAAAATATTATAAGTATTCAGATATGAATATAACTGTGTCAGGATACAGGCTCGGAGATGTGCGGGAAGGATTCCAGGTGAGCAGATCCTCTTCAGTTTATCTAATGATAAACTAACACAGTTCGGTGATGATTTGTCTTTTCTCTTTCAGATACAGCTGTGAGCGAGTGGAACTCAGGAGGAATACAAGGACTCAGGAGACCTGGATACAGTTGAAGCTTCCAGGAACATCAGAACAAGGACACAGAGGTTAATATAATTCAGGTGAGTATACGTTACGTGACGAGGACAGGTTGTATCAGAGACTTCGTGAAACAGTGGTAAAGCGTCTGTTCCTGTTGGAGACTTGACAAAGATTGCATGTGAACTGGGTGTTTTTATGGAGCTGGTTGCTGATTGGGAACAGGTGCAGGTGATTAGAACTCAGGAGAGAGTGATCGTTGTGTGGTGTAGCCACATTGAGATGTGCCTTAATTAGCTCAAATTATGCATAGGGAATTTTAATAATTAATCATGAATATGATTAATATATTGCATATTACAGTTAAATTATCGAAATTGAAAATAGATCGATTGTATATATGAAGGATCAATCATAACGAATTATAATTCCTCATTCATATATCAATGGTCTCATTACAGATCGATTATATGAGATAACTTTAAGGGAATCAATCGGGTATCAAACAATCGGTTTGTCCAGCAAACGGCTGTAAGATTAACCCATCAATTAATTCAACAACGTCATCCCTTTTTATAAACTCCAAGAAATCTTAATGTTCCGGCCGTGAACATTAATTTTCTCGTGTTTATAAAATTTACGTTACTGATATAGTAACACTTGTAAAGCTTTTGTAGCGAGATATTCATTTCATTGACTTGTAAATGAGCACTTCAGGATCAATCAAGAATATGGCTTTAATAATTGAAACTACGGATACAGAATTCTACATTTGAACACAGGATACATGTATGTACAGTTAAACAGTAACTAACGAGACAGACGAGTACACATAGGAGAGAGAGAGAGAGGTTGCGAGGGCGCAAGATTGGGAGTGAGAGAGAGAGAGAGAGAGAGAGGGAGAAGATGAGATCTTCTTAGCACAATTCATCACAGACACAGAACCTTTTGAATTAGAACAAGACTCAACAGATCTTAAACCTTGAAAGAATGGTAAACGTTTACTTGCGCAGGTAAAGCTCTTTGTGGTTGATGTGAAGCAGGGTGCGTGTCTCTGTCCTCGCGTCATGCGTTCACGTGGTCTTTCAGAGCGGGCAAAGCGCGTTAGTTTGAATGAAGGCTTAAAGGTCTTTGGTTCTCCTGGTGTTGCTGAGGAAAACTGTGTCTTGCGTGTGTGTGTATCTCTGTCATGTGGCTGCCGAGCGTTCGGGTTCGTCCAGCGAGCGCGGCGTGTTTGAATGTCCTTGTAGGTGAAGCTTGCCAGTCTGGCTGTGTTCATTTTCTTCGCGAGAAGACATGAACAGAGGAGACTTCGAAAAAGATAAAATAAACTTGAAGAAAACAGAAGAGAAACGATGGATCATCACACTAAGGCGAGGTCCAGACACACGAGGAGTCACATGATGAAGAGCAGGAAGAGCCAGGGAGTTTAGGCAGAGAGTTTTCAGGAAACTTTCCGAAGGGTTTCAGCAGACCAGAGAAGGGAAGCTCGGCGCGTCTCTTTAAGGACACTTAGGTTCACGCCCCTTCTGGCATGAAGGCACCAATCAGCTGGAAGAAAAGTGCCGCGGAAGATTCCTCTTTGTCTTGTCAGGATCATTTATGATGGTATAACATTTTGTCATTCCTACCCAGAAAGATTGTACAGACCGGACAATAGATTTTACAGTAATATCCTATGTATGACTGGTTCGGTCAAAACAAGACGATCAAACAGCTACCAGACATGGCAGGTAAAAGTAGAAGAACATAGTTACATTCATATGCAGAAGTACAAGCATTTTAAAGTTTCTTCACACGACTATAAAGCCATAATACCTGCTACCATGACCTAGGAAACATCAAATTCATGTTTATGCATTTCTTAAGTGGTTATACTTATAGACAATATAAGATTGCAGAGTCTATTCCTCTTTCTTCATCAGAATTCAAGTGGGAGCTGTGATTTCCCTTGGAATTCCTTTTGGGAGTCATAAAGTTTTGACCCAAGAGGGAGAGTTATAGATCCTTTCCTTAGAAATAAACTTTAAGGTTCGAAGTTACAGAACAGTTAAAACTACATCTATAGAATAAGACAAGACTAATTAGATATGCATGCATACCGGAAGGTTGGATCCAATTTCTGTGTTATACAGTATACATTTATATACACATTATAGGACATTTGTGTGTGTGTGTGTGCAATCAATGTGTGATTGTCCTTCAGCGTTCAGGCAGCTTTGTGGACTCTTCCTGTGGGGGGATGCGTGTCCCGTGAGACGGAGGGTTTGAATGGCTGACTATTTGTTGAAGACAACGCTGGCTTGTTCCAAATGTGTCATGTGCTAGCCATAGTGGCACCAATCTGGTCAACATGCCCGAAGGGGGTCGTATACAGAATCCCCCCTTTGTTTACTCACGAATGGAAGAGACTTTAGTAAATTAGAATCTATTTAATTTACTCCACATACCAGAGCTGACTTGATTACCTATCTGATTATCACTACATTCCCCCTTTTGGCGGTTTGGCAGGACCCGTGTGGGCGGCCTCGTTAAACCGTCACATTGGTCAGATGGTAGGTAAGTCATGAAAGTAGGATGGCAGGTGGAACCTGATGGTAGGATAGCAGGTAAGTCATGAAGGTCGGATGGCAGGTGGTCGTTAGGACTGAGGGCTCAGCCCGATGAGGTTCGGCGTGGTCTCTGACTTAGCTCCCCCTCTTCCGGGGATGCTGTCTGAGACCTTCAGGCACGGCTTTCGTGAGTTTGGCTGAAAATGTTTGCATCTCGTTGAGTCTCCTTTGCAGAGTGGAGGCCAAACCTAGTGTCAGAGTGTGGCCGGTTACCGTAGAGATGCACCGCGCAGTGTCGGCTGCGGTCCAGGCTTGGACCACAGGTGCGGTAGTCAAGACTGGCGGTTGAGACAAGGCTTGGAGGGCTGTGTCGATAGGAGCAATGTCAATTTACTGGGACCCCCTTTTACAAACCACAATTCCCGTTCTGGAGTTAGGGTGACAGTGTGGTTCCTGAAGAAGGATGGGGTTTCCAGTGCTAATCTGTACTCTTTGCTTGGAAGATGGAACAATGTCAGGTCATCCAGGTGGAGGATGGCACCTTTCGGTACTTGAACCCCCACGCTCTGTTTGAGCAAGGTGACACGGGTGGCAGTGTCATGTTGGTTGTAAGTGAGAGTAGCTGTTCGCACGGGAGTGTTGACGAGCCATCTGTCACCTACAGTCTCTGCTTGTATCTCGGTGACTTGCGTGCGAGGCTTGGCTTCTGCAAGGCAGCGTGTGTCGCTGATCATGGGTTGCAAACCGCAGATTCCGTCAGTGTTGTCTTTGAGGAAGGGTTTGCTAGGGCAGAGATAGTGAGTGTCTTTGGTCGTGGGCTGCACATGTGGGGCCAGGTGCAGCGGTGTGTCGCTGGTCATGTGGTAGGCCACCCCGTCCGGGGCTGTGACCAGCGGAGTTTGAGCAAAGTCTTTCTGGAAGACAGTAAACAGCTGTTTCATGGATTTTACTGTCTGGTTCAGCAGAACGCTGTGAATGTTGAGAATTACCACAGTTCCCATCAATGTCTTTCCGATGGTCTGCAGGGATGCACTCTGTGTTATGAGTTGCAGTCTTAGCTGTGGGACCTCAGTCCGAATTTCAGTCACATGGTTCACTGCGTTGGCACTGGGCATACCAATGCTTGACAGAGTTCTGACAGCAGCGGCGGCTCCGAGCAAAGCTCCCAGGAACCGTTTGAAACGGTGGTTGTGTCCACCTAAGTCCGCTTGTGTGACAGTCATTTTATCAAGTTGGTTGAGCATGTGCTCGGCCTTGGCCTTGGCGGGAGCGAGGGAGTCCTCTGTCCATCGGGCACGGGTCCAGCTGTACAGCTGGGCTGCTGTGCTGGGGTGAGGTGCTCTGTAGACGTTGCGGGGGTTGCGTCGAACACACACTTTCTGGGTGTGGTTCCTGCAGTTGGTGATCAGGAGTTGTTGTCCTCTCCGGACGATGCCTGCTGTCGGACCTGGTGAGATGTCCGATTGCGGCTGTCCTCTGGTTGGCTGGAGGCACAGGCATCGCGAACCACAGCGTCATCCTGGTAAAAGTGAAAGGGAGAGAGAAAGAGAAAGGGAGGAAAAATTTCAGCGAGTGTCGTCCTCGGTTGGCTCGGACAGTCTTTTCGCTTTGAGGATGCCGGTATGCCACTTGCTTCGGTGTGTTGCAAGTGTCTCTGGTGCTGAGCAGCACGTGGTGCGTCCAGGGCGTACGTTGGCATGACCCCCCCTTTTGCACTGTGGCATCACAAGCTTTGGCGCAGTGATGGCATCAGGTGCAGAACGCTGAATGTTGTCCTGTGCACGCAGCATGTGCTTGTTGACGTAGGGTGTCAGGGGCACTGGTTGTCGCTGGGTGCAGACGGTGTTCGTGGGTGGTTGGCGGGGTAGAGAGGTGGTTTCTCCAGTGTCCATTGTTTTGTCACAGTCTGTGGTAGCTATAGGGTTAAGGTCAGGTGAAGCAGGGGCTCTGTGACATTTGGTCATACTTGTGGTGAGAGGCTAATGCATGACCCTAAAAGTTCAGAACCACGGTTTAATGGGTTCGCTAGATATGTAACAAAGTTAGGTGTTTCATGTGTATCTAGCTAGTGATGTGTATCTAGCTAGTGATGTGTCTCTTTTATCTTTATCATCTTGGCTGTGGATGTTAAGACTTATGTGGTTCCGAGAGTATTTCCTGGAAAGGGCATAGCCGAGATCAAATAAATGACTTAAGATGGCTCTTACGACTTAATTATTTGTCTGGACTTAAGTAGTGGTTCACTACGGCTTGACGAAGTGAATGATGGGGAGAAAAAGGACAGCTTTCCTATTCCAATTATGCTTATCATCAATCCTTTGGACTATAGTTGTGCCCTAGTAAATTGTTGAAATTACCTGTGTTGCAGGGTCACAAAAATGAGTGTACTTGTTGAAAGTAAGCACAATCACAAATAAAGGTGTCTCTGTTTCCTTTCTGGGCCCAATGGGAAATGGAACCACATTCGAACAAGAGAGTAAAGTAAATTAAATCATATAGATGACCAAATAGACCGGGGAATAGCTGACTGCTATTATTATCAAAGTGGGAAAAGTAAATAAATAAATAAATAATGAAAACAAAAATTTAAAAGAATAAATAAACATAAAGTAAGTAATCAAACAGCGGTAATGATCTGAATGTGATAATAATCAGTAGCACTAGTGACTAACTTTGGATTTGCCCAGACCAACACTTTGGTTGTAGCGGTTGCATGTTCAAAACCACATCGTGTGTGTCCCTCCAACGGTTTAGTCAACATGCAGATGAAAATTCCTATGGTTATACAAATTCTTCTGTAGTTAGTTACGCAGTTTACATGTAGTTAAACTTAAGTTTAATTACAGGGGATCTGCGAAGTTAGTCTTCAACGGTTAGCAAGGAGTATTCCTAAACCAGTGAAGGTGAACTTTAGCTAACAAGAATTGCAAACACGGAAAGTGGATAATTAGAAACCCTAACTGGTGTTGAGGAAAGTATTCTAGAATACTTTGCCCTGTGGAACACAGGCGGTGATTAAGGGTTCAAGTAAATGATGCTAGCTGCTAACTGTGGAAGTTATTTAGCTTAGCCTATGCTGTACGGGAGCTAGGTTAGGTTAGCTTAGCCTAAGTTAGCTTGATGCTAAGCTAGGTTAGCTTAGCCTAAGTTAGCTGGATGCTAGGCTAGATTTAGCTTAGCCACCCAGGCTGGTTTGTTTACAAAAGTGACATCACGAGTTAACACTCCCTGTGGCAAGTTGTTGTCATGGGAACCAGAGCATGTCAGAACAATTCAACAGTACTTGAAGAATGTTTGTACATTTTACATGAATCACACACGTTTTAACGGGTTAACAGGAGGCGCCTATACTTTGTTTTTCAAGAACTTGGCGTTACATTCAGTAAAATGCAAATGTGTTTTAGCATTTGTTACTTTTACTCATGGAACTCTTCTCTTTACTTTAAACAACTTATTCTATTTGTTTACAGAGTAAGAAAATAGATTAGCTGTACGTCAAAGCTTGTCTAAGCCTATATAGTTACGTCCCTGTTATGCATAAAAGCAGACTTTTCAGCTAGTGAACAGTTTTGACCGCTAGGTATCACTCTGCTTGTAGATGCAGCAAAAATTTAGGTTTTGGTGAGCACACACACAAAAGGTTTTGATTATCTTAGTAGATGTGCATTAAGCAGCGTCGACTGATGACTGGTTTCTTACATGTCATAACCTATTACTCAAAACAACACAAAAAACAAAAAAAATTGCATGTTGGTTCTTTTCAGATGTTATACTTCGAGAGTAACAAAATAGAGTAAAAACAAAAATAAGAGATAGGATGAAACCAGAAATGAAGAGGAAGAAAGGAGTGTTTTACCTATTTAAGTTTAGCTAGGAGACATAAGTAGACTGTTGTTCCTTATGGGTAAGCTGCTGTTTTAGACTAAACTGGCAGGGACACATCAACATCAAGGTCAACAGAAGAAGAAACCACGGGAAGTGTTTGCAGTTCTGTCTGGGGCCTACTGTGCATTTGTGTTATCCGTACTTCATGTACTTAGCTTGGTGCTAAGGAGTGAGGAGGGGTAAAACACAAACAGGAAGTAGAATATTACTGATCTGTGTAACTCGCTTAGGAAACAACAGTCGCTAGATATCGTAATCCTATAGAGAGAAAGAAGATGAGGATAGTGACTAGTGATAGTGACTTTATCTACAATAAAGTAAAGGTAAAGTTAGGACGTCCTTATAGCTCTAGGAGACTAAAGGGAGAGCGTATCAGGCAATGTGATAAAATTTCAAATCTAGTTAAGCTTTGTTGAGCTGAATAAGGATTCAGGCTGAAACCTGAAGTAAATAAATTGAAATAAAATCAAAATAAAAGGGTAAACATCGAGTGTTCTCATAGCTCTAGTAACTAGAATGGAAATCGACTAAGCAAGTTGATTTAATTAAATCCCAAATTTAATTTAATTCAACTGAACTGAGTGGGAATGTTCAGACTCAACAGGTGTAAACACTCACAAATAAAATAGGGGTCGCCTTAAGTCAAAATTAAAATAAATAACAAATGAAAACAAAAGTATCTGGGTTTCAATTTGAAAGTGAAAGTGAAACCAAAAGGGAGGGGGTCAAGAGGTGGTTAAGCAAAGTCTTTATTGTGTCAGAACCCCGCATCCGCTATTTTGGTTGTTGTAAACAGCGGAGCCAGCGGAAGTGGCTCTGAGGTAGGCAGTTTAGTTCGTAAAGTTGCCAAGCAGTGTTTATTCACCTCAACCTTGAGGGTTGAAAGTGGCCCCAGCTTGTTGTTTAAGGTGCCAGGTTTGGCAAGGGCATGTGTTTGGTCATATAGCTGCAGGTCAGTCATGACCTTTGGGCAGCAGGTGTCAAAGTCTTTTAGTGAGCTGTAAGGTGCAGGGTAGCACAGTTGAACCTTGACCTGGTGTTGAGTCTGTGTCTTTTCATGGCTGGCTGTGGGAGTTCCTGTGACCTCTGTGGCCTGCCAGTCTGGCTCTGGTGACCTGTGTGACTGGCGGGGGTCAGGTTCTCGCACTTGAGCCCAAACTTGCAGTTGTTTGAAGTCTATTAAAGGCTCAAATCGATCTAGCAGATCTTTGCCAATTCGAAGTGGAAAAGTGTTCATTTGTGAGATGAGCACGGGATGGACTAGACTCGAAGGACCAATTGTCAGGTGGATGTGAGCTACCTGTTCTGGCCAGATGTTGTTCTGGCTGTACAACTGTACGCTCAGCTCACACGTTTGAGATGTAAGAGTTCGATCTGGTCTCTTAGCTTTGAGTCTTTCAAAAAGTTCAGCTGATATCAAAATGAGGTCTTAGCCTGTGCCTAGCAGGGCTTTAATGCTGAAATCAAGGTCTATCGTGATGGCTAGGTAGAGCTTTCGGGCCACCCCCTTTTGGATCAGGTTTCCCAGGAGTCTTGGCGTTGGGGCTGGTGTGTTGATCGATGGGCGGTTAGGGCCGGCCTTGTGTGGG
Organism: Rhinichthys osculus; assembly: GCA_029959095.1. NCBI lineage: Eukaryota > Metazoa > Chordata > Actinopteri > Cypriniformes > Leuciscidae > Rhinichthys > Rhinichthys osculus. The sequence goes on from JARWKJ010000021.1 coordinate 30,484,376, forward strand.
TCGCTGCGGAGGCAGGTAGCCAAAACAGCATTGCTTGGTCTTTCGGGACTTTGGTCCCAGTTGTGTGACACTGTGCTGTCATGCTCAGGCTGTGCAGCGGTCAGCTGTGGTGGCTGGGTGATGCTGTCACTTTGTGGTGTGACGGCTGGCTCTGTGGCCCGGGGCCGACGAGCAGTGTTCAGGGTGCTTAGACACAGGATGTCGGGCTCGTACCTCTTGTTTCCCTTGGGAGATCTTCCGTGAAGAAGCTCTTTCAGCACCTTCAGGATCCGTGACGTGGCTGGGTGTTGTGGGGCGCCCTCTATGGGCAGCTCTGAGTAGTGTTCAGAGACAGAGTAGATTGTTGGGTTTTTCAAAGTCTTTTGGACACAGTCTTTTGCTTGGTGTAAGCATTTTGGGCCAAGTCTCTTAGCTGGTGGGTAGACATGCTACGGGGACAGGCCAGGACACCTAGGTGATGACTTACTGTGGGATGCAGATTTCGGAGAAACAGAGTTCTGAAGTTGAAATCTTCTTCCATACCTGGGTGATTTTGGGCTCCGAAATAGGCTTGTCGGAGTTGGTTGTTGAGGGTCTGTGGGGTGTCAAGTCGGGCCTGCTTGAGGTCCATGGCGGTGAATAACCCTTGGTCTGATTCTGGATCAGAGAATTCACGGATCAAAGCTTGTTGCAGCTGCTGGTAGTCAGTTTTGACAGTGTCTTTTTGACGATTTAGGAGGCTGCGCACCTCACGGCTGGACGTAACCCTTATCAGGTAAAGTCTGTCCCACGCGGTTGTGTTGGTAACAGTCTGTAAGTGAGAGTCAATGTCTTGCAGGTAGGCGTGCACGTCGTGGCCTCTTGCAGGGTTCTTTGGAAAGGCTCTCTGTGAACAATGTCAATTTTGTATATGATATTGTCTTTGTGCTGAATGAGTTCATGGATTTCAGCTTGGGCCGCTTGCAATTGTTTTTCGCAGGCCTTGGCTTTAGTGTTTATTTCTTTTAGTTCAGTCTCTGCTCTTGCAAGGAGAGCTTCACCGTTTTGGAGTTTCATGTTGAGCTCCTCTCTGGTTTCTTTCTCTGACTGCTCTTTTCGGTCTGTGTGTAGACGAAGATCAGACAGGGCAGTTTGAAGTCTTTCCACTTCCTTCTGTAGCTTGGGGTCGGTGTCATCCTCTTCCTCGGTTTCGAGGAGTAGTTGATCTAGACGATTGACGATCTGGGCCTCCTCCGCTTGCATCTTTAGCGTTGCTCATTCATGCTCCAGGGCGATGCGGCTCCTTTCGTGGAGGCGTGCTTGTGCGATGAGCTTGTGAGCGAGGTTTCCGGCGTGTCGGGCCCAGTCTTTGTCGTTGTAGCTTTGGCTCGGTTTGTGAGCCATCAGCTTGTCCAAGTCGGCGTCCAGCTGCTCTTGGCTCGGGGGCTCTGAGTCACTGGCGACCTTGGGCAGGAGTGGAGGTGTTGTGGATCTCGGCCATGTCTCCAGGTTGTCCCAGCGGGCTGCGGGACAGGAAGACCGGAACAATACTGGCTCACTGCGGGCGAGAGGAGCACAGCACACACACAAGAAAGCACAACCACTGCAAGTTCGTTTACGAGCTAATGAATTATGCTAATACGGGCTATGCCGTCTATGAGAATTTTGGCTAACTGATGCAGACAGTTAGATTGGGACAATTTGCGTAGGTCAGCGCAAGGCCTAAATAAAGATTTTGACAGGGCGGCAGCCTAGTGGGTCACATGGTGACGCTAGCTGCTCAGTGGTCGATCTGTTATTTAGCTGTCCTTTATGTCATAGGTTCTGTCTCCAGGTGAACTGAAAGAAACAAATCACAACAGAACGAAAAGACAATAGTGTGATAGAAAAGATTGCAGTAAAATTAAACAGAACAAATTAATAGGTCTGTAATAAAATGGGAGATATACTAACACAGAGAGTGTTACAGGGGATAGGGAGCCTGAGCCTGCTATCCAGCTGGATTTATAACCGGGCCCACGGGCTAGTGGGTTTACCGGTGGAAAGCCTTATTTAGTTTGCCTGGGTGAATTGAGGTCACTCTGGTTGGAGCCAGCGTCGTGGTTAATCCTTCCGTCGCCCCCCACGCTCAACCGCCGTGTCCCCGGGCCTCCCCGTTCATCTCTACCAAGGTGCATTCCTCTCAAACAATCTGCGACTTTGGAGTGCCAGATTTCTGATGACACAGTTTTATGTGTTGCACCAATGGAAAGAGACAGGGGAGTCCGAGGCTCACTCACGGTCCGCGCCGGTAACGCCAGTCAGACAAACCAGCTTGCCGGAAACCAGCCAGAGATGATCGTCAAATCACCACCTGGGGAATTCTACGAACAAATACAGGACAGGATTTAGCAAGCGAAACTCAAAGTGAATTAAGGTTTTCTTGTTTAACCCAATGGGGTAATTATGTATGTAGAAATAAAGGCAAAGGCTTTATTAAATAATAGTAAACTAAAGGAAATTATGATAATGTTGGTAATTATCAAAATGACCTAACCCAAAAGAGAAAATAGAAAATAACGAAAGCCAGAGGCACAAAGGAGGCAGGTAGTAGAGTGTTAGTGCCACAAGAATTAGACAAACTTAATTCAAATTTAATTCAAAGAGGGTTAAATTAAATTACAATAAGCATGTACGAAGAATTAAAAGGAAAATCAGAATAATATCAAATAATCACTAATGATAGCAGTGAAGTATCATCCATAATTATTAGATAATCAAAACGAAAGGTAGAACGAAAGAAAGCAGGCTGAACACAGGAGGAAGTGAACCGTAGTAGTGGGTTTTTGCCACCAGGGGGCGCACTTGTGGTTAACCTGGTTGAGTCAGCCACCTAAATTTAAATTCAAAGGAGTTGAAATCAAATCTAAATAAACGTGTAAGGAAATGTAACACTCAGAATGATATCCTACAATAGTCCAGATACACTGAAGTATCAGTCCTATTTGTAAAATAATCAGGAGAGAAAGGTGATATACATGAACACTCCCAGATAGTGAAAAGGGGAAAAGAGTGATACCGATTTGGTATCCACAAGGCCACACGGTGGCGCTGTTTCCTCCAAGTGGATATCAGTGGCTGACAAACCAACACAATCAAAATTTTAAGTTCAAACTGGTCTCGAACCAAATTTAAATATGCGTGTAAGGGGATTGAAAAGTCAAGATGATATCCTATAATAATTAACGATAACAGTGAAGTATCGTCAATAATTATACAATAATCAGAAGGGAAAGGTAGAAATAAAACAATTCACAACGGAATGGAAAAGAGAGAAAACAAAATTGACATGAGAGACTTAATTCAAATTAAAGTTAGGAATTTGATATCCCAAACTGAATTTGAATAAGTGTAAGATGAGTTAAAGATCAGCATAATATCTGATGATAAATCAGATGGCTGAATAGGCAACTTGATTTAAATTTAAATTTAAATTTGTTAAACTCAATTTAAATAAGCGCGTACTGAAAGTTAAAGATCAGAATTATCTCTGATAATAATCAAGATTACTGCAAGGTATCATTAATAATTATGAAATAATTCAAAGAGAGAAGTAGAAATAAAACAATTCACAACGGAATGGAAAAAAAAAAAAAGAAAAGAGGAATTGACATGAGAAACTTAATTCAAATTTAAATTAGGAATTTGATATTCCAAACCAAATTTGAATAAGTGTAAGACGAGTTAAAGATCAGAATAATATCTGATGATAATCACGACTACTGTAAGGTATCGGTGATGGCACATCAAATAAAACCAACTGGGAATTGACCACTTCAAAACAGAATGAAGGCAGGAAAAGTGATAAACCGACTTAGCAGGGGATGCCACGAGGGGGCGCCCTTTGTTAAGTGGGTGAGAGTCTTAACTTAAATTTTAATTCAAATCTTGTTTGAATCAAATTCAAAATAATTGTACTCAGGAGAATCTAACATCCAATAATATGTAGCATAGGCAGAGCTGTTAATGCACATATCCATTGAAGTTAGACCGTAGAGTTCATTATCACAGGGAAAATGAAAAAGAGGGGGAAAAAAAAAAACAAGAGAGAATTTGAAAACAAAGTGACCTGTTTGGTAATGCCCACACGGGGGCGCAATTTAGCTCGCGCAGAATGATGTCACGGAGCGGAAGTAATCAGACTATACTGGAAGGCTGCCCTCCAGTGTTCGTCAGCGGAATTACATTCAGTGTGATTTTACGCTGAGAATTTCTTTCTCCTAACGTCCACACGATGGCGCCATTTGAAGTCATGGGGTTGAAGTAACTTGCACTATTAAGCACTAAAAAGGTGTCTTTAGTGTTTGTCAGCGGAACTGAGCACTCGCCTTCAGAGTGATTTAACTCTGAGTGCGTTTCTATGCGTCAGTTGTCTGCAAAAATCACAATTATTTCAAAATCTCGGCGGATTTTTGGTGCTATATTTCACAAAAGTGTGTGGCAAGATTTCTTCATCTGCACGTAAATTGTGGACAACAGGAATTATTCATCTGTTGCTTCGGCTCCTGATAACATTTATCAAATGGCATTGATTAAAAATGTTTTCAGTTTTGGATTTTTATCGGTGCTATATTTATTTAACACGTAAGCAGGTTTTCTTCGCTGCGTCGTGCAAAAGGAAACAGGAATTATTCATCTGTATTCGACTCCAAGCATATATCAAATAGCACTTGTGATAATATGCTTTCCGGTTTTTTACAATTGAGTAGCTAAGTCAATGTTTTTTCAAACCAGGAGTTCATCGTTACTATAACGATTATAATATCAGGCCTTTTACTACTGAATCAAAGGAATCTCGCTTTGATCAGATTGTCTCACACTAGTAAGAGATTGCTTCGTCTTAATAGGCGGTTTTAGACATATTAAAATGTATCACCTGCAGAGAGTTGTCTTCATCTCAAAACAGGACATTCGTGATATTAATACTGCAGTGTAATCATTTAACAGTGATAAAAACATGTCTATGCATATTTTAGCAGCTGTTAACATGTAACGTTACTGACTGACGTCGGGTTTTTGCCTGTCAGTTAGGAGTGAGTTCGCGTTGCGACTTATCTCACAATTTCAAAATTCCATATCGTGCGTGCACAAAATTATTAATAACCATATAAACAGATTGAAACTGAATTTGCTCATAAAACAAAGTTTGAAATGTGCTAAGCGTACTCCACCATATTATGTAGCCACATTGAGATGTGCCTTAATTAGCTCAAATTATGCATAGGGAATTTTAATAATTAATCATGAATATGATTAATATATTGCATATTACAGTTAAATTATCGAAATTGAAAATAGATCGATTGTATATATGAAGGATCAATCATAACGAATTATAATTCCTCATTCATATATCAATGGTCTCATTACAGATCGATTATATGAGATAACTTTAAGGGAATCAATCGGGTATCAAACAATCGGTTTGTCCAGCAAACGGCTGTAAGATTAACCCATCAATTAATTCAACAACGTCATCCCTTTTTATAAACTCCAAGAAATCTTAATGTTCCGGCCGTGAACATTAATTTTCTCGTGTTTATAAAATTTACGTTACTGATATAGTAACACTTGTAAAGCTTTTGTAGCGAGATATTCATTTCATTGACTTGTAAATGAGCACTTCAGGATCAATCAAGAATATGGCTTTAATAATTGAAACTACGGATACAGAATTCTACATTTGAACACAGGATACATGTATGTACAGTTAAACAGTAACTAACGAGACAGACGAGTACACATAGGAGAGAGAGAGAGAGGTTGCGAGGGCGCAAGATTGGGAGTGAGAGAGAGAGAGAGAGAGAGAGGGAGAAGATGAGATCTTCTTAGCACAATTCATCACAGACACAGAACCTTTTGAATTAGAACAAGACTCAACAGATCTTAAACCTTGAAAGAATGGTAAACGTTTACTTGCGCAGGTAAAGCTCTTTGTGGTTGATGTGAAGCAGGGTGCGTGTCTCTGTCCTCGCGTCATGCGTTCACGTGGTCTTTCAGAGCGGGCAAAGCGCGTTAGTTTGAATGAAGGCTTAAAGGTCTTTGGTTCTCCTGGTGTTGCTGAGGAAAACTGTGTCTTGCGTGTGTGTGTATCTCTGTCATGTGGCTGCCGAGCGTTCGGGTTCGTCCAGCGAGCGCGGCGTGTTTGAATGTCCTTGTAGGTGAAGCTTGCCAGTCTGGCTGTGTTCATTTTCTTCGCGAGAAGACATGAACAGAGGAGACTTCGAAAAAGATAAAATAAACTTGAAGAAAACAGAAGAGAAACGATGGATCATCACACTAAGGCGAGGTCCAGACACACGAGGAGTCACATGATGAAGAGCAGGAAGAGCCAGGGAGTTTAGGCAGAGAGTTTTCAGGAAACTTTCCGAAGGGTTTCAGCAGACCAGAGAAGGGAAGCTCGGCGCGTCTCTTTAAGGACACTTAGGTTCACGCCCCTTCTGGCATGAAGGCACCAATCAGCTGGAAGAAAAGTGCCGCGGAAGATTCCTCTTTGTCTTGTCAGGATCATTTATGATGGTATAACATTTTGTCATTCCTACCCAGAAAGATTGTACAGACCGGACAATAGATTTTACAGTAATATCCTATGTATGACTGGTTCGGTCAAAACAAGACGATCAAACAGCTACCAGACATGGCAGGTAAAAGTAGAAGAACATAGTTACATTCATATGCAGAAGTACAAGCATTTTAAAGTTTCTTCACACGACTATAAAGCCATAATACCTGCTACCATGACCTAGGAAACATCAAATTCATGTTTATGCATTTCTTAAGTGGTTATACTTATAGACAATATAAGATTGCAGAGTCTATTCCTCTTTCTTCATCAGAATTCAAGTGGGAGCTGTGATTTCCCTTGGAATTCCTTTTGGGAGTCATAAAGTTTTGACCCAAGAGGGAGAGTTATAGATCCTTTCCTTAGAAATAAACTTTAAGGTTCGAAGTTACAGAACAGTTAAAACTACATCTATAGAATAAGACAAGACTAATTAGATATGCATGCATACCGGAAGGTTGGATCCAATTTCTGTGTTATACAGTATACATTTATATACACATTATAGGACATTTGTGTGTGTGTGTGTGCAATCAATGTGTGATTGTCCTTCAGCGTTCAGGCAGCTTTGTGGACTCTTCCTGTGGGGGGATGCGTGTCCCGTGAGACGGAGGGTTTGAATGGCTGACTATTTGTTGAAGACAACGCTGGCTTGTTCCAAATGTGTCATGTGCTAGCCATAGTGGCACCAATCTGGTCAACATGCCCGAAGGGGGTCGTATACAGAATCCCCCCTTTGTTTACTCACGAATGGAAGAGACTTTAGTAAATTAGAATCTATTTAATTTACTCCACATACCAGAGCTGACTTGATTACCTATCTGATTATCACTACAGTGGTGTGAGATGTGGACTCTGATTGGTTTCTAACACTACCCCTCCCTCCAGAGTCCGCGCCAGCGGACCTTGGACCCCGATGTCACGGGGGTCTACCTCTGGGTCGTGGTGCAGGTTTGCTTGGATGTTGAGTGTGGAATTCAAGGAGCATATCAGGATCAAGGATGTCCTTCCGGGGTATCCAACATCTCTCCTCTGGTCCATATCCCTCCCAATCTATCAAATACTCGAGCTGACTACCTCGACGTCGGGAGTCCAATATTTCTCTTATTGAATAGATGGACTCTGGTTCAATAGGAGGTATCGTGGGAGTATCCTCCGGAGCTGGTTCTGTAGCTGCGCTAGACACCGCTGGATGATGCGGTTTCAGGAGAGAGACATGGAACGTGGAATGGATTCGTTGCTGAGCCGGGAGACAAAGCTTAAAGGTCACTGGATTGATCTGTCTTTCTATGGGGAATGGTACGATGTACTTGGGACTAAGTTTATGACTAGGTTGACGTAGACGGATGTCTCTCGTAGAAAGCCAGACCAGTTGTCCAGGTTGGTATTCAGGTATCTGACGGCGACGGGCATCTGCGAAGTTTCGTTGGCGATTTATTGCTTGTCGAAGGTGATGATGAGTTTGATTCCAGACCTTTTCACTCTCTCTAAACCATTTATCAACCGCTGGCACCTCGGAGGGCTCACCAGACCAAGGAAACAAAGGAGAGTGGACGTAGTTTTGGTTATTCCGGGATGACCTGTGCCCACAGAGGAATGAGCCGATGAAATCAAGGAGTTACGAAAATCTTCAGGCACATAAATCTTGCCGGGGGGACATCCTGGGACTCTGGGTTGTTGTCGTGACCTTTCTAGCAGTTGTTTATTGATTTCCCAATGGATTGGATTGACAAATAACCTTTCAGGTAAGATGGTTTCGGGTTCTTCAACTGGACTTTCTGGGGCATGGATACGGGAAAGAGCATCTGCTCTAGTGTTCTTTGATCCTGGTCGATATGAGATTGTGAAATGAAAACGAGTGAAGAACAGTGCCCATCTAGCCTGACGTGGATTCAGTCTCTTAGCATCTCTTAAATACTGAAGGTTCTTGTAATCGGTGAGTACTAGAAACGGATGTTTGGCCCCCTCTAGCCAATGCCTCCATTCCTCCAAGGCAAGTTTCACAGCCAAGAGTTCCCAGTTTCCAATGTCGTAATTGCTTTCTGCAGTTGATAGCTTTCTAGAAAAGAACGCACAGGGTATGGTTTTGGAGGAATCATCAGAGTACTGGGACAGAATCGCTCCTACTCCTGTAGTGGAGGTGTCCACTTCTACTACAAATACCTTTTCCGGATCTGGATGATGGATTAATGGTGCAACGGTGAATGCGGCCTTGAGTGATTCAAAAGCTCTGTCTGCTTCTGGGGTCCAAAGAAGCGTCTTGGGTTTTCCTTTTAGCAGGGAGGTCAGGGGAGCTCTCAAAAGGCTGTTTTGATGTATAAATCGTCGGTAGAAATTTGCGAAACCGAGGAATCTCTGAAGTTCCTTAACTGACTGAGGTGTAGGCCAGGACAGGATTGTCTCCGTCTTCCGATTATTCATTTCCACTCCGTTCTCACTGAGGTGATATCCCAGGAACTCGACACTGGTTTGATGGAAAGAGCACTTCTCAGCCTTTAGGAACAGAGTGAATTCTCTGAGTCTTTGGAGTACCTGAGATACATGATGTCGATGTACAACTAGGTCTTTGGAAAAAATAAGAATATCGTCGATATATACCACCACGAACTTTCCCAAGAAATCCTGGAGTACCTCATCCATGAAGCTCTGGAAGCCAGAAGGGGCGTTTACCAATCCATACGGCATCACCAGATATTTATAATGCCCTGCAGGAGTTATGAAAGCCGTCTTCCACTCATCCCCTTTCCTAATTCGGACCAGATTGTATGCACTCCTTAAATCCAACTTGGTGAAAATTTTAGCTTCCCTGAGCTGTTCCAGAGCTGATGGGATGAGGGGCAGTGGATAACTGAATTTCACGGTGATCTGGTTTAGGGCTCTGTAGTCAATGCATGGTCTTAAAACCCCGTCTTTCTTGGGAACAAAAAAGAAACTAGCCGCAGAAGGTGATGTAGAAGGACGGATGTAACCTTGTTACAAGGCTTCCTCGATGTACTTTCGCATGGAATCTTGTTCGGGAATTGACAGGGAATAAATTCGACCCTTGGGAATGGATGCTCCGGGTTTCAGATCAATGGCACAGTCCCATGGCCGATGGGGAGGTAAGTTGGAGGCAGTAACTGGATTGAAAATGTCAGAGAATGAGGAGTAACAGGAGGGAATACTCGTGGATAGGTTTTCCGTGGGACTTTCGATGGATGTGGAATTCACTTTTAGAACCTCGGGTGGTTGAGCACAGGGAGAGCTAGGATGTGGAATTTCATTAAGTGGGCACTGACAACCCCATCTAGTGATCTCACCAGACTGCCAATTTATGGTGGGTTGGTGACGAATTAACCATGGGCGACCTAGGATTATGTCTGTTTGACTATTCTGTAGAACAAAAGGTTCAAACATTTCATGGTGTACGTTTTCAATCCATAACTGGATGGGTGTTATCTGGGATGTGACATGTCCTTTGTTAATCAGCTCACCTGTTACGGCGTAGATGGAGTAGGGCTTGGGAGTGTCAATCTTCCGGAGGTTGAGTTCTTTACAGAGCTGTCCTGAAATGAAGTTCCCTGCTGACCCAGAGTCGATGATAGCTGTTACAGATACATGGATATTTCGAGATTTCAGGATTGCAGGAATCGTAAGGGGTGTTGATATAATGGAGCTGTCTTGAACGGAGCTTACCGTCAGCCGACCTGGTCGAATGGGACAGGTGAGTCTAAAATGACCCTTGGCCCCACAGTACATGCATAATTTCGACTCTTTTCTGCGAGTGCGTTCTGCCTGGGAAAGTCGGAAAGTGTCGACTTGCATCTTCTCAGATTGATCTTCTGCCGCAGAACCCATGACAACTTGAGGAGAAGAAAAGTGACATAGCATAGTATCTTGGTAACAGTTCTGAGATCTTTGCTGCACACGAATAGCCTGCTGGATGAATTTCTCTATTCCCAGGGTGTCATCATAAATCGCCAATTGAAGACGCAGGGCAGGATTCAACCCACGGCGATAAACTGAGATGAGCGCCCTTTCATTCCACCCACTGTTGGAGGCTAGAGTGCGAAATTCTAAAGAATACACAGAAACTGTCTTCTTTCCTTGACGCAACTGCAACAATTGATCACCGACAGAGGAATCTTCAGTTGGACGTCCGAAAACTTCTTTGAAGTGTTTTACAAATTCCTGAACAGATGTTATCACAGTGGATTCCTGCATCCACAATGCCTCAGCCCATCTCAAAGCTGCTCCGGATAATTGTTGGATAATGAAAGCGACTTTCGATCGCTCGGTGGGATATAGTTGGGCTTGTTGTTCCAACGCAAGTGAACATTGCAATAAGAATCCGTTGCAATCCTCCGCCCGACCGGAGAATGGTGCTGGGCGCGACTGTGGACTAGCGAAGCAGGCAATAGAGGGAGCGGAGTTTACGGAAGCGCTGGCTGGGGGTAGCACTGGGTTCGCTGGGGCAGCGGGGACTTGTATGGAATTTGTTGCAGCGGCGGTAGGTTGAATAGAGTTTGTATCCGTGCCTGAGGTTCGCATAGAATCCATTTTCTTCACCTCTTTTGGTTTTGGTCAAGTCTTCTGTCAGGATACAGGCTCGGAGATGTGCGGGAAGGATTCCAGGTGAGCAGATCCTCTTCAGTTTATCTAATGATAAACTAACACAGTTCGGTGATGATTTGTCTTTTCTCTTTCAGATACAGCTGTGAGCGAGTGGAACTCTGGAGGAATACAAGGACTCAGGAGACCCGGATACAGTTGAAGCTTCCAGGAACATCAGAACAAGGACACAGAGGTTAGTATGATTCAGGTGAGTATACGTTACGTGACGAGGACAGGTTGTATCAGAGACTTTGTGAAACAGTGGTAAAGCGTCTGTTCCTGTTGGAGACTTGACAAAGATTGAATGTGAACTGGGTGTTTTTATGGAGCTGGTTGCTGATTGGGAACAGGTGCAGGTGATTAGAACTCAGGAGAGAGTGATCGTTGTGTGGTGTGAGATGTGGACTCTGATTGGTTTCTGACAAACTGTGAATAGACCACTTTCTCTAAAATTTTAGAAATAAAAGGCAATTTAGAAATTGGCCTATAGTTGTGATATACTGTATGATCCAAGTTAGGTTTTTTTAACAAGGGATGAAGAATTGCATGTTTAAAACTATTAGGTACCACTAGAGAACTGTTAATTATAGCTGTTAGGCTAGAACTCTGTAAAAAGATGAGTAGGTAGAACATCTACCTAGCAGCTAACTCCGTTCATTTTAGAGACAATATCTGCCAGCTGCGCTGGTGAAACTGGTTCAAAGTTAGAAAAAATATTAGACAGCGCATTATTAATTAAAGAACAGGAATGTACAGGTACTATTTCACTTCTGATCTTCTCAATTTTTTGAGTAAAAAACAATACATCAAAACATGTACATCAATCAGAGTGTCTGGTCGGCTACATGTAAACAGTGAGAGATCTTGAGGCTGTGCGCGACGCTAAGTTGGTGTCAAGACTCGCACTCCGGATTAAAACAGCTGAAAAAATATAAAGGTGGCAAATAGGTAGGCTAAGAGTAGAACTAAACGCGGGGTGCATGTCTAACTGTCTATTTGATCATATGCATCAGTCGGAGTGTCTGGTAGCTGTAAGGCAGGTGAAAAGCGTTTAGTTAATGTGAATATTGCCCGATTGTGTGTGTGTGCCCGACCCATGATGGGTCCCGAGGCAGGCACATATATCCGTTACAGGTCCCAAAGCAGGCGAATATATCCGTGAGGGGTCCCAAGGCAGGCGCATATAGCCGTGAGGGGTCCCGAGGCAGGCGCATATATCCGTGATGGGTCCTGAGGCAGGCGCATATAATTGTGACAGGTCCCGAGGCAGGCGCATATAACGGTGACAAGTCGAGTGGCAGCTGCCCCTAGCGGTGATGGGTTGCGTGACAGGTCGAGTGGCAGCTCCCCCTGCCACGCAGAGATTTTACCCCCTCTCCCTTTTTTGACATTTCTTTAATCCCTTGCCATGGCAACACTGTTGGCTTTTCCCACGTCTGCTGGCCGACAACTTTGATGTGTGTGTCCAGTTTCATGCAATTTGTTTGCCTCAAAAACACCAGTTTGATGTGTTGCCATGGCAACATTATTTAAGATATCAAGAATCCTTTCACAGGTCAGCATCTGCCCTGTTTTGACATTATACTGATTAGGTTTGAAGCAAATCGAGTAAAAATAAGAAGGTGATTTCAAAGCATTTAGAGAGCATTTAGTTTTTCAAACAACCCTAAATAGCCGACTAACTGTTGGGCAGAGCTAATGACATAAAGTGCAGAAGTTGTTTCGTGTATGTACGTGCTTGTATATATCCAAGATTTCAGATTCCATTCTAGTGGGCGAGTAGAACTGCTCATGTACCCGCTTTGGCCCGGCCCTAATGGCCTCGGCTTCAATTTCAATCCAACCCCCCTAAAAAATGTGATTAACTCTGTAATAGGCCTTTATCGCATCACGATAGAACGCCGGAAGTAGCCGTCAAAAATAGCTGAAGCAGTGTACTGCGTCTTCCGGTTATTGCGTTTGAAATGGCTGCCTGTAATCGCTGGATAACTTCGCTCTCGCATCTCCCAAAAGTTGGCCAAGACGATGTGGTGCGAATCATCCAAGTTGGAGAAAGGATACAAGTTCTTCTACGAGAATTTTGTCTTCAATTATAGAGGTAAGTAGCTTGAATTCTGTTCTGTTGGCGAGTTATCGCTAGCTTGTTATGTTTAGTAAGCTATTGCTTGTTAGATAGGTTCACTTCAAATACAGCGTATCCTATTTGAATAATTCGAACAATGTGACTTTTTTGCTTTCACTTGATGGATTTCATCAGATTTACAGTTTGGATCCAGACAGTGCTACAGTAACGCTACCAAATTACCCCAAACTTGTAATGTGTAGTGAATAGAGCATGGTTTCAGACCTACAAAGGTTCAGGTGCATTTGTTCAGTATGTTTTTGTTTCTTTTGCTGTTGCGGATGCTCTTTTTTGTTGTTCCATATAGCCTATCTGCTGTTGCAGATCTGTACCTTTTTTTTTCTTTTTCGGCTGTTGCCTTAATTTTGTTCAACCTAGTTTTACAATAATGTTCCTAGTGTCAAACAAATGCTAATTACTGTATAGGCTAAACATCCAAACTTTCCCTCAAGTATATGTTCACCATTTCTAGATTGTGCTGCATGCCGTTAGACCTGTGGAGTTAAATGGATGCTCCTGCTCGTGTGCTGCTGGAATGGCTTTATGCAACCATGTGGTTGGACTCCTGTTTCAAACGGCTCACTACAGCACCATGGGGCTGAAAACTGTGCCAACCCCACTGTCCTGCACCAGTGTGCTTCATTCATGGCACCGTCCAAGGACACAGGTAAGTTTGTCTAATGCAAGTTGTGTCTTTAAAGTTTGTAAGTGCACACTGTTGGAATACTGATTCTGGTGTAGATGTTTCTACACAGTGTATCCATATCCTACACCTCATCCATATGAATTGTTCACATGGTAATATAAGATTTGTCTGTGTCCCTCAGATATAGCCATACATGCAATTCTAGAATTACTCACACATCACATTTCAGTATACATTTGTTTCCTTCTATTTTGCAGAGCAGCGGTTGCCTGCATAGGATGTACACCTACAATATGACTTGTGTGCTGAATTAAACTGATACTCTCTCAGACTTGCAACTGAATTTCTTTTTGTGTTGATGCAGGGGATTCGTCCCGAACCCACGGATGAACTCGTGGTACGAAAGCCAAAGGCGCTAGGATGCAGTAGTGTCAAATCTACTCTGTATCACGCTTACGCTGGTAAGTTTTAATTACGGTAATTTACTTATAGACTTTTATCACGGCAGAATTGATTACTGGAAGTGCTCGTCGAAGCAGTGTATCGATTCTTCCGGTTATGTATTTTCAATGTGCTTTTGTTAAGATCTACTTGAATAAACGCCTCTGAAAATTTGTAAATCATCCTGCGGGTGTTCATTTTAAGAGACAGGAGAAGAGATTTTTTGATGATTACTGTGTACATGATTTTTCAAACTCAAAGGAACTTGTAGGTTTTTAATCTAACATAAGCCATGGCTCTTAAACATGCGTGAAAATTTCACCCCACGTCAGTGCTCGTCTAAATAGTGACCACAACGCTGCAGTGTGTGAGCACTGATGAATAAGATCAAAATTAATATTTTTATTTATTTGTATTAAATATTTTAGTCATTTTTCATTTCACTGTATGTAATTACACGTTTATTCCAAAAAACTGTTAGCCTGTTAAGATGAATTCAATTTGTAGGATCGTTACATTTCTTTACGGCAGTTTAAGACATTAATTCATCTATTTTCATACTGCTCTTACGATAATAGACCATGGTTTTACTATAAATAAAATCCAAAATAAAACAACACGTTAATAGTTAAATCATGGTAACCAAAAATCAGCCATATTTTAACCATGTTTATCAGAAAAAAATTGGTAAAATTCAGTTTAGGATTGTAAATTCAGTATCAAATATTATTAAGAGAAAAACGCTGTTAATGAGAAGACGAGCACTGGACTTCGTCAGGTTAGTTTGGAAATAAATGTATGTATTAATCAGAATGCGCATTTGAAAGGGAAATATATTTACAGGAGGAACATTTCAACTAGTTGAAGATATAACGTAAACATCCTTAGAGCCGCGTCTAGGACAACTCGAGGTATCACACACCAGATGTGTACTTTCTCAGTTTATGGCCAGCAATATTGTTGTTTAAGCACATTATGGAATTAAGATAATGTCTGTACTATGTTATGATTAAACCTGAATCCGATTATTCATTATTATTACTATTGCTGAAAGTCCGATAACATCAGCAATTTTTAAATGAGAACATGCAGATAGTTCTTTATATCAGATTAGCTACACTGTCGCTTGTAAATCATTGGCAGTTATTTACTGATGAATGGTTTCTGTTACTTGTGTTTTTAGGACCCCTTCCTGACCCGACGGTGTTGTCAGTTGGAGCCCAACTACGCAACCATCAGCCACAACCTGGCATTTGCAAATTCTTATACGGCCTCTCTGACCTGACTTTAGTGGACTCTAAATTTGGACTAGTCCCTCGAGGTTCAGTTCTTTCTTATCAGTGCACACCAGTAATACCTCGAGAAATCATTAAGCATCCAGAAGCTCCCTCATTCCCACAACTTCCATTAATTAGTGGCTTAACATTAGAACGGCATCTACATTTTGTCCCCAATTGTCATCAGTTTTATCACATACAGAGTTTAGAACTAACCCGTGAATGTGCAAGTATTATCGAAGAGAATACAAGGGGGCAGTCGGAGAATCCTTTGTGGAAGGAAGTCAGACAGCCCCGCCTAACTTCCAGTAGATTCGGCGAAGTTTGTAGCGTTAGAGGGGAGTCATCTAGTCAGGCTCTGGCAGCCAAGATCATAAAGGGGGTAAGGCAAACACCTGCCATGAAAAGGGGTATTGACCTTGAGCCAGAAATTTTACAACAGTACAGTGACCGTTACAATGTCAGTGTCGCTCCTTCTGGATTCGTTGTGAATCCTGATGCGCCTTACCTCGGTGCTAGCCCTGATGCCAAAGTGTATGATCCCACTGCAAATCCACCCTTTGGGTTAGCTAAAGTGAAATGCCCAGATGTTAACAGTATAACAGAGGTTACACATGTGAAGTTTATTGGTGGTCAGGCCAAACTAAAAAAAATTACAAGTATTTCTGGCAAGTGCAAGGCCAGTTAGCCATAACTGGTTTAAAATGGTGTGATTTCATTACATCCACACAAAGTGACCTCACAGTAGAGCGAATTTGGCTCGACGAGTCGCTGATCAGTGAAATGAAAGGTAAACTTGATATATTTTATTTTGCCACATATATGGAAACGTACCTGAAACTAAAGTAACTCCATACATCCCCCCCACCACACACACACACACACAAACAAATGGGATCTCTTTCTGATTTTATTTATGGAACGGACATACCTACTCTCTAATCATCACCACCACCACATGCATGTGCGCACGTACGCACACACAAACACACACACACGCAAATGTTCCCACACACTTGTACTTAATCGATTAATTAATTGTTTTAATTGTAAATTAAATGTATATAAATATAAATGTAATATGAGTGTCTGATTTTTTTTAGTGTATAAATGTTATGTTATTGTATTAATTTTCACATATTTTTTTTATTTTTTATAATAGATGTATATATGTCATGCTATATATATAAAATATATATATATATAAATAATAAATGCTGTGTCATGTTTTAATGCAATAAAATGAAACCAAACAAATCTGAATCATTCATCTTCCTATAGCAGAGTCGCTATTCTGAAACTCTTCAACTAACGTTACTTCAAAACGCGCATTAACCCGATCGAAAACTGACTGGCGAAGCACACGAGTCTCCCCCCAGCTGTTCCACGAAAATCGGCTTGGTGTAGTACCGGATTTTAGTCTCTTCCGCCCACTTTTCGAGACGTAAATGCTTTCCTTGTCAAAGTGCAAGCTGCACACAAACGTACTACCCCGACTTCTATGAAACGAAGGACCTTCGTCCCTCCTTATCAATCTCACCCAAGCCTTGTGGAGGTGTTCGTCTTTTGGGAAGTCATGGAAGCTAAGGTATGGCTGTTATGTCTTTGTTTTGATGTTGAACAACCCGGTACACTGCAATAGCACCGGCGAGAGGAGGCAGCCATAGTTTATCTGTTAACCACCGGAAGTGCGAGTACACTGCTTGGCGATTTCGAACGTTCCAAACCAGGAAATGCGATAAAGGCCTATCTGTACACAAATTGTCACATGTTTGTCCTGTCTTGGTTATGCACATGAGTGTTTTAATAATAATAATAATAATTCATCACATTTATATAGCGCTATTCTCGGCACTCAAAGCGCTTTAAATGGAATGGGGGAATCTCCTCAACCACCACCAATGTGCAGCATCCACTTGGATGATGCGACGGCAGCCATATTGCGCCAGAACGCCCACCACACACCAGCTTACTGATGGAGAGGAGACAGAGTGATGAAGCCAATCAGTGTAAATATATATATGGGGATGATTAGGAGGCCATGATGGACAGAGGCCACTGGGCAAATTTGGCCAGGATGCCGGGGTTACACCCCTACTCTTTCGAAAGACATCCTGGGATTTTTTGTGACCACAGAGAGTCAGGACCTCGGTTTAACATTTCATCCGAAGGACGGTGCTCTTTGACAGTATAATGTCCCCGTTACTATACTGGGGCGTTAGGACCCACACAGACCACAAGGTGAGCACCCCCTGCTGGCCTCACTAACACCTCTTCCAGCAGCAACCTGGTTTTCTCAGAAGGTCTCCCATCCAGGTACTAACCAGGCTCAGCCCTGCTTAGCTTCAGTGGGCAACCAGTCTTGGGCTACAGGGTGATATGGCTGCTGGCTGTTTTGTTATGTTGGGCCATGTGCTCTTGTTATTGTCTGGTCTCTCCCCCTTTTTATCTGGTTATTGGTTTATTTGTCCCACCTGTTATCCTCGTTACCCTCCTTATTTGCCTTCCTATTTAGTCTTCCTGTGTTTGCTGTCCTGTGCTCGTTCGTTGAATTTGTTACATATGTTGTTGCGTTAAGCAACAACACTTGTTAGAAAAAGGCTAACAAGTGTTTTTGTTGCTAACAAGTGGCTAAATGGGACTACAGAGGTTTTCGGGGGCATTAAACGTCATCAGCTGAACAGGTAAACTCATCTACTCATTAGTCGCTTCACATCCTCATTGAGTGTATAATCACGAGTGTATAATCGCTTGCAAACTATTCTAACTCAAACTTTCAGAAAAATCTATTCAAATAAAGACTGAAAGAGTTGTCGGAAGCTTAGTTATGGTTATGCAGTTCGTTTATAGTCTCAAAGGTAGCGTTTAGTTTCTGGTGATTGTATTTAGGCTTCAAAATTCATAAAAGCTGTGTTCAGTGTGGAGTACCACAAGGCTCAGTACTAGGACCATTGCTTTTAACCCTGTACATTCAACTCTTGGGAGATATCATTAGCAAGCATGCCATAAGTTTTCACTCTTATGCTGATGATACTCAACTCTATATTTCTAGACAAAATGCAGAAGCAAGTGTTTTTACAAGAATCAGGAGGTATGACCATAGTAGCCCGGTTCTGCATTGGCTCCCTATCAAACATCACATACATTTTAAAATCTTGCTAATTACTTACAAAGCACTAAATGGCTTAGCTGCTCGGTATTTGAGCGAGCTCTTAACGCATTTTAGTCCTTAACGTCTATTGCGATCTATAAAACTCTGGGTTAAAATGAGCTAAAATAAATGGTAAAGATGTCAATTTTCCAAGGCTGGACATCACTTTTGGCCGCTACTGTATATGGCAACATACTACTGGAATGAGTCTGTCAAGGACATCAAAGCTAAAATTGCTACAGTTTAAAAGACATCAAATAAATTTCAAATACATATAACAAAATGGAACTGATATTGTACATAAAAACAAATCCAAAGTGTTCCCAAACAATTCTATATGCAGGCCTACACCTACTTTTGTATGTACCATTGCAATATTTAAATGTAAGTTTTAAATAAAAGTGCTATAAAACTCTTTACAACATATGATGCTTTTAACTGCAATTATGTTATCAAGTTTAGTTACTAATTAACCGATATGCATATGCGGTTCTAATGGCATATTTTCCACAGAGTCCAACACATAAGGACCATAGTTGTAGGCATGCCAACACTGACCTTTGGAACCTGGGCTGTGACATCAGCATCTGCTCAGTGCGTGATGAGCATCTGCAGACTGACAAATGACTGCCAATACAATAGATGACAATATAAATAGATTTGACTTACAATGATTCTGATAATCTAATCAGTGAATTAATGGGTTTCAAATATTTGACATGCATAATAAGACATGCATTAAGGTGGTCTGTAAGATTTTTCTTTTGTTTTCCCAAAAAGTTATTTCTTTTGATCAAAAATACAGTAATATTGTGAAATATTATTACAATTTAAATGAACTATTTTCTCTGTAAATATATAGTAAAATGTAACTTATTCCTTTAACAAAACAGATTTTTTAGCATCATTACTCCAGTCTTCATTGTCACATGGTCCTTCATAAATCTTTCGAATATGCTGATGGAATTCTTTGATAAATAGAAAGTTCAAAAGAACAGCATTTGTTTGAAATATAATTGTATTTTGAAATATAACAGTAAATGCCTTTACTATCACCTTTGATCCATTTAACGCATACTTCCTCAATGCATTTTTTTTATTCCCTGTAGTGGTTATATACTGTATAATACAAATATTATTTTTTATCATACACACACACACACACACGCACGCACGCACGCACGCACGCACGCACACACTCTCTCTCTCTCTCTCTCTCTCTCTCTCTCTCTCTCTCTTACACACACACACACACACACACACTTGCTTGTTAAATGGACACCAATGGTTTAATGTAGAATAACTGAATTCAGAATACAAATGCATCGATGTTGACAGAATGCATGCCAGTTAATGTTGACAGATGAGACTGTTATTCATTTCTATGTTGTAATCTGGGGCATGTACGTGTTAAATACTAAACCTCAGCTGCTAAATTTTTATTAGACTTGTTGCATAATAATGTATATTGTATAATAATGTATAACTATATAACATTACAACAACATGAAGTATTATGGGAGGTCATTAGGTGGTCATACCATTATACTAGATATACCACGTATATTATGTATCATACAAATATAAAACATTTACATTAACCTGTTAACTGTCACCCCCCTTTTTTTTAATAGACATGAAAATGCACATTTCGAACATAAATGGTTGTAATTCAAGAATGCTTTGGAATATAGACATAAGATTGGTCTTGTTTTAAAGGAGACATTTGGCAGATTTATGTAGAAGTGAAATAAATTAAGAAAGTGAAACAGAAAAAAAGTTATAGAAGTTTGAGTTTATGGAAATGTACAATGTAAAAAAATTTATTATTCATATTTTATATAAAATATATATTTTCAAGACCTGGGCTACTCTAAAACTGCAGAAAAATCAAAGCCAAAAATCTGAACAAGTTGTGTTTCAAATTTTAGGTTGATATCTCAAAAAATTAGCTTTCAGTAAGATTTTGTTTGGGCGCAGTACCAAACTTTTTCACTAGATGACAACCAGACTCCATTACTGCCCATATAAGGGCGCCTCCATTTCCATATGTGTTTTGAGTGATATGAACCATTATTTCCACAATTTTCATACAATTTATGAAGTAGAGATCCTATTCAGAAGTAGTATGGGAAGTTTGGCAGATTTTGATATGAATTCAACCTCTAATAAACACATACAAAGAACACGCATGTGCGTCATAGCTCGCTGCCACATCACAAATGGTGAATTTATTATTTTTTTCTTTATATTTCAAACATTTTCAGACCTTTTTTTCTAAAATAATTGAATGGATGCTATCTTTTCAACTCTTGGCATGAAAACAAACTGAGGTTTCTACCATTTTTTTCATGATTTTTCATGTTCATTGCCATTTCAAAATAAAGGTCTGAACACGCCTTAGGAGTATGAAAATATTCTTGTTGCAAATTGATAAATTACGGCTGCTCTGTAATTTATTTTGAAAATCAATCACCAAATATGGAAACTAGAGATAGTAAGCTTTCAAATGATATATAGTTTGTCAATATTACTTAAGGTTTTTACTAAGATATTATTGTTTTAAAAATATAATGGCAAACGTCCCACCTGTGGGACGGTGACAGTTAAGGGAACATTACCAAAAATGTCATGTCCACAAAACTTTATCAAATCAAGTCACATGCTTTCTACAGGACAGTTAAGATTTAATGTTGAAGGAAAATAGCAGTTATTGTACTGAAGTATAAATCATGATCATAGTGAAATCATAATGATACAATACTGTAGTCTTTATCTTCAGTGTGCTTGCTATCTTTGCCTTAGCCTTATTTAAAGCTGGGATGAATTAATTGCATGCTGTATAAATGCCTGTAAATATCAGGAGCAGAGCTGCCAAATTGGGTGGTGTCAGGAAACAGGAGAGGAGACACGTAACAGTTCTTTATTCACAGATTGGTTGCGATGGAGTGAAGTGCATAAGCAGTTCAAACGATAGTCAAACTTAACTGACAATTCTTTTCTTCTTGAAGGAAGGATGAACACAATGAGGATAACTGGGTAGAAGGAACAAGTGTTTTGAAGACGATGAAGGTAAGTACATGAAGGTAAGTTGTCAGGTAAGTTCACTCCCGTGTTGAGACTGACAAGACTGGACAATGAGTGAGTGAGAGCAGTGTGCTTATAATGGGTGTGACAGGTGTGGCAGGTTAGTACTCTGGAAATTAGGAATGAGTGAGTGGAGCTGAACGACCTGGTGAATGGGCCAATAAGTCTGGGAGTCAGCTTACGACAAGGCAGTCGGAGGCGGATGCTCCTGGTGGAGAGTCAGAACTTTTGTCCCGTGGGTGGGAGAGGGTGTTTCTGCTCTTCTTTCATTGACCTGACACAAGTCCTGTCATTGACCAGGCACAAGACTTTGAACAGCCCCCTGCAGATGGACATGAGCCTAGTCCCACATCCTCTCGCTCTCTTGAAACCAGTGGTTGACTGCTGGAACCTCTGATGGCTCACCTGATCAGAGAAATAGGGGTGGTTGGTAGCCAAGTATGCACTGGAAGGGGGTGAGTCCTGTGATGTTTTGACAAAGGGAGTTCAGTGCACACTCGGCCCATGGTAGGAAGCATTTCCAGCTGTGTTGGTGGGTGTGGCAGTATGACCGCAGGTAACGTCCAATTTCCTGAATCTTGCATTCGGTTTGGCTGTTGGTTTGGGGGTGATAGCCGGGAGATAAGCTCACAGATACTCACTAAAGATTAAAGAAGGCTTTCCAGGCGTGAGAGGTGAACTGTGAGCCTCTATCCGACACAATGTCTTCTGGTAACCCGAATTTACGAAAGACGTGATGGAAAAAGGCTTTGGCGGTTTCAATGGAAGTGGGTAAGCCTTTGAATGGGATGAGTCTACTGGCTTTGGAGAAGCGGTCGACAGCTACTAGGATGCAGGTGTTTTCTTCGGATGGAGGTAGGTAGGTGACAAAGTCTATTCACAGGTGAGAACATGGATGGTGAGGAATGGGTAGAGGATGGAGCTTGACTTCCGGTAGATCTCACTGTGTTTTGGAGATGGCACAAATGGGACATCCTCAAACCTGATGTCCTGGGTCATACCTGGCCACCAGTAGCGTTCACGGAGGAGCGAGAGGGTCTGCTGGTTACCTGGATGCCCTGGTCCCCGAGACGAGTCCATGAGGGTTACACACAGGATAGATGGACCGTAAGTGCGCCCCTCAGGACCTTCTGGCAGAGCAGGCTCTTCTCTGGTGGCGGCTGTGATCAGATCATTCAGAGACCACTGGATCGGGCACACAAAGAAGGCTGGAGGGAGAATGGTTTAGGAGACGGTTGGGGTAAGTCTGGAGAATGAGGGTGGGAAAGCGCATCCGCTATGATGTTCTTGTGTCCTGGATGGTAGGTGCCTTTGAAGTTTTCATGTGTTAAGAATGAAGCTGGTGACAGTTTTCGGGAGAAGAAGGCACATGGATAAAGTTGGGCTTATTCCCACTGCTGCCACAAGAGCTCCACACCTACACCATTGGAGGATGCATCCACTTCCACAACGAAGGGTAGGTTGGGATTGGGTGTTTACTATATGTATTAGTGTTGTCTTGTCATATTATGTGTCACCACCAGGGGATGTGCAATTTCAATTTCGTTGTTATGCAATGACAATAAAGGCAATAATAATATAATAATAATAATAATAATAATGGTGGTGTTCAGCCAGGTTATGGGAGTAGGTCAGCATATCATCGATGTATGATGACAAATCTTTGGAGCATGTCTCGGAATACCTCATTCATGAAGCTTTGGGAAACTGAACGCAAGATAGCTAGCCCGTACGACATGACCCAGTATTTATAGTGGCCAGAGGGTGTGATCAAGGCTGTTTTCCACTCCTTGCCCCTTCGAATACAGATCAAGTTGTAGGCGCTGCGTAGGTCCAGCTTAGAGAAGATGCGAGCACCTCTCAGTTGTTCCAGGGCGGTTGGGACCAAGGAAAGAGGATAACAGTATTTTTGAATATGCCTATATACACTACCGTTCAAATAGAAAACAGACTCTAGTCTATACCTTTATTGCTACTCAATATATGATGCTTTTGACAGAGGAATTAGGGAAAGAGAACAAAGTAATTGCTTATAGAGAATGTGAACTGCTGTTTAAGAATGTAAGGGGACGAACTGAAGGTTTCAAACAGGTGGGAGGTTATGCCTGGCATGTTTAAGTTAGATTTTGAATGATAAGCATGGAGATATTGTGTTATCTGAGGCACTCAAATTGCAAGGCCGATGATAACTACTGAGAACAGGCATCGTCTTTCCATTACACTCTTGGTAGAAGACTGGTTAGATACTTTGTTCCTTTTATCTCCTTTTCATCTCTCTCTCTCTCTCTCTCTCTCTCTCGTTTCAAGTTTAATCTGCAAATGCTGTGAGAAACAACTAGTGAATAATGCTTCTTTCTGTAGTCAAGGTCAGTAGGCCTGGGGAGATAACAATAGTCAAATATTTTCAAATTAAAAATAATTTACGTTCGTAGGGTAAGCAAATTATGGGATGTTGAGGAAGACTGATGTGGATGAAGATGACCTGGAATAGGCAAGGCAAGGCAAGTTTATTTATATAGCACATTTCATACACAATGCTATTTCAAAGTGCTTTACATAGAATAAATTAAAATAATCAAAATAAATAGGAATAATTAAAACAGTTTAGAATAAAAAAGAAAAGAAAATACAGTACAAAGAGTCGGATGCACAGTGGCACAGTGCTCATTCAGTAAATGCATAGCTAAACAGATGTGTTTTGAGTCTGGATTTGAATGTGACTACTGTAGGAGCACATCTGATCTCTTCTGGAAGCTGGTTCCAGCTGCGGCTGGCATAATAGCTAAAAGCAGACTCTCCGTGCTTAGAGTGAACCCTTGGTATTTCTAGCTGATGTGATCCTAATGATCTGAGTGATCTGTTGGGTTTATATTTAGTGAGCATATCTGCAATATATTGAGGTCCTAGGCCATTGAATGATTTATATACCAGTAATGATACTTTAAAATCAATCCTAAATGTAACTGGGAGCCAGTGTAAAGACCTGAGGACTGGTGTGATGTTTTCATATGTTCTGGTTGTGCTCAGCGTTCTGTATGAGCTGCAACTGTCTTAATGGTCTTTTTAGGAAGGCCAGTGAGGAGTCCATTACAGTAATCCACCCTGCTGGTGATGAAAGCATGCACAAGTTTCTCTAAGTCTTGACTGGAAACAAAGCATCTAATTCTTGCAATATTTTTCAGGTGATTGTATACTGATTTAGTTATCGCTTTGACATGACTATTGAAACTAAGGTCTGAGACACACCAAGATTCCTGACTTGATTTTTAGTTGTTTGACCCCTAGCGTCAAGGTATGCGTTCACCTTGAGAACTTCATCTTTGTTTCCAAACGCAATGACTTCAGTTTTGTCTTTGTTTAACTGAAGAAAGTTTTGGCACATCCAACTGTTTACTTCTGTCACGACATGCACACAAACAGATAGATCCAAGTGCAATTTAATAGGGTAATCCAGAATCATAGGTCATCCAGGCAAAGGGTCAAAATCCATACAAAAGCAGTCCAAAACAAGAAAACAAACAGGAATGACTCTCCGAAGTGCAGCTGATATTAAACAAGGATTCCACGACAGTGAATGAAACAGACAGGGTATAAATAGGCAGATACAAACAATGTGAGTGGGAACAGCTGTGTGCAATGAACAGTAATGAGTGACAAAGGATTATGGGAAATGCAGTTCCTGATGTGGTGGTGACGGTAAGGGGAAGAGACCTCTAGTGGACACCCAGGGAACACCAACCAGACACTGTGACAACTTCATCAAATCATTGGCACAGGGAGTCCTAATGGGGCTGTAGTCGTTATAGGCGATAGGGCTAAGTAGAGCTGTGTGTCGTCTGCATAGCTGTGGTAAGCGATTTGGTCCTTTCTCATTATTTGGCTCATTGGGAGCATATACAGGTTGAACAGGAGTGGTGCAAGAATTGAGCCTTGAGGGACTCCGCATGTCATGGATGTCCACTCAGACTTATGGTCTCCAATACTCACATAATAACCTCTCCCTTCTAAGTATGACCTGAACCATTTTAGGACTATCCCAGAAAGCCCCACCCAGTTTTCCAGCCTGTCAAGAAGTATGTCATGATCGACAGTGTCTAATGCAGCACTGAGGTCGAGTAGTACCAGTACTGATAATTTCCCTGTATCAGTATTTAAGCAAATTTAATTTATTATCTTTATTAGACAACTAATAAATTGTACATATATGATAAAAGGAACAAGGAGGCCCTATCTGTTCATTTGTTTATGTAATCAACAGTGAAAGACTTTGTTCGGTGATAAAGGTTTCACTTTATTTTACAGTAAGTGCACTTTCAATATACTTACAGTGTATTTACCCAAGAAAGTGCTGAGTACTGTAAAGTAACTACATGGGTTAAGTTAAGGTTTAGGGGTAGGTTCAGGGTTACTACCTACCCAGCAAACACATTTACGTTGTGGCAACGTCTGTGGCACGTTGCATTTCTACTATAGCAGTCCAGGAAACATCAACAAATCTAGAGGAGCAAAAAAATAAATGACACTAAATAGCAGACAAATCAAAGGAAAAACTAAACAGGTGTGCGAGCGGTTACAAACATTTTTTTTTCTCGGTGCGTTTCCAAAAAAAAAAAAAAAAAAAAACTTTTTTAACAAAAAATTAGCTGTCTGTTCAAGGAGTGTTGAAATGTCATTTACTCATCATTAATGTAATTTTGGCTTCATTGTGGCTAATATTTTTTTGGCATAAAGTTCAAATATTTGTCCTAACTGACCAGAAGATGTGCAACACTTTTCCTAACGGTAGCTAAGAATTAAAGGATATCTGAATCCTAAAAAATATATATAGCTAACTTTAGCATACACTGGTAGGCTACTGTAATTGACACAAGATCGATCGCAAACTCCATGAATTATCAACTAACGTTAATCTGTCTCTTCAGTTACTGAACAAACAAATGTCATATTAGACAAGTAAGTTGTAGGTTGTGTTTGAATAATTACGTATCTTATTTAGCTGAGGTAACATAAACGCAATTCCCTCGTATCCTTGCTCGATGAAGAATGAGACCAGAGACCCACGGTCGGTTGAAGTTTAAAAGGCTGATTGGCGCTTCAGGGCAGTGACGAGTACACACGTCGTCCAGTGGTTGTCCACACACCCTCGGCACAACCTTAAGCAATGGCCCTGAACGGTGGTTCAATGTCAACATTTTGACAACGCTGTAACAACCTTCACCACACAACGTAGTTATAGCAACCTTTTGGCAGGTTAACGTTGTTAGAAGGTTGGGTACGTTGTGCCAGCGTTCTGTGTTTGCTGGTAGGTATTACCCAGTTAGAGCCATTACTACAACAAGTAGCCTACATAGTATCATGTGAAACAGCACTGTAAAATAAAATACTATCATGATAAATGCATGATTTTACTGAACTCTGTACACGATTTTTTTTACTGACTTTAGGCTAATTTAACTGGTGAATTTCCACCACAACAGACAAGCATTTATGATAAACTAAAATAAACTTTAATGTCATTTCAATCAGGGTTGCCAACTATTTTCAATGTAGAGTAGGCCTATATAAAACCTGCTAAAAAAATCATTAAATGTCACTATAGATTAAGCATTGTGCCAAAAGTCGGCATTATATATTTGTTTCCTTTCCTAATCTATGCTTACACACTGTATTTTAATATAATATATAGTCATATATATTCACTTTAAATGTAATAATAAATAACACAGTCTCCATTTTAACCAAGCGCTTCACATGTGCTTTAGTAGTCAGCACATCAAAGTGAGTGTATACTTTAAACTTATTTTCGTACTTCATAATGAGATTAAAAGATTAAATACTAAAACAATTAAAACATACCTGTTTAAAATCTACTTTAAAGTAAACCTTTTAAGTTTACATTGTTACAAAGTGCACTTTTTTTTTAAAATGCACTTGGGTACTTTTATGATTTTTGGCATGGTTTTAAAATAGGCCTATACATTGAAAACAAAATCACATTTTAATCATCAACTATAGTTAAAATTACTTTTCACACAAAATTAGTCAAAAGTCAGGATGTACATATTGTGTTGCACACATATTCATTTTGTTAGTTAAACAGGTCACTGTGTTTACAATGTTAAAAGAGGAGAAAATGTAAGCAAAGCTAGCATCACAAAAAGGGAAAATGACCCTCCCTATTTAACGCTCTTGGAATCTGATGTAGAAAAGCTTTAGTTTTAAGAAAATGTTGATTTTAAACATCAATCAACACAAATTTGATATAATAATTTGTATGATTGAAGAATTTTAACCACAACATCTATTTGAATAGTTTTAACATGTTAAACATGTGAATATGGAGTGGTGTGTCAATCATCTTAGCTCATACACTTTTCATGAATAATGGCAGACAGACGGCATCATTTATTGCAGGCTTACAAATCTTGTATAAAAAAAAAATTGTGTTTCCATTAACTAACATTTTTAGATTTTAAATATCTTTTTCTAGATAAAACCTCAAAGATCGAGGGCACAAGGCAGTTATCACGAATCAACCACAAACCTCTGTGTGCATACACTGTATATATTATGGATATGATTATGTCTTCTAAAGAGCATCTCTCTGTGACCACTAGAGGGCACTCTATGACAGACAGAACAATCTTGCTGGAGCTCTTGCTGGAAATCCAGGTATTTCCAACAGGCAAGTGAGGAGAACAGAAGATGGAGACCAGACAAGAAATCCAGGTATTTCATACAGGTAAGATCAACACAAGAGTCTGAGACTAAAGTCTTGATCATACAGTCAGTCCAAATCCGATTTTTGTTCCTATCCAATTGGAATTCAATCATATTTGGCAAGTGTGAACAGCCTCCCCTTACGAAACAAAAATATATTGCAATATACTAGAATTTATATTGCAATACATTAGAAAATATATTTCAATATATCAGAAACTGCCTCATATATTTGAAAATATATAACAATATATGGATGGACAACCTATTGCTATATATTGATTCATATATTAAAATACATTGATATACAAACAAAACTGTATTACATTATTGCATGTATGTTTATTGAAACAAAGTATTTTTTTATGAGTTAATTAAGCTCATGCATAGGTTTACAGAAAGGTTGATTAACAATAGTCCAAATCAAATTTTTGCATGACATTCATTATATTTTACATTATATAGCCATATGGATGGACCATATATGGCTATGTATTGATTCATATATTGTAAAATGTAGATGAGAGTATATATTAAATTATCATTAACAGCAACAATTATAACCTTTTTTAGTCCATTTTTTATTCCCCCACATGGTAAATTATTGTATACAATATATAATATGATAATTATATATAATATATTATGTAATATAAATCAATATATTTTTCAACATATTTAAGACATGTTTGCATATATATCTGATTATATTATCTGGTACATTGAGGTATATTAGCTCATATAATTTTACATATATATTTTCACATATATACAATGCCTCTTCCAATATATAATTTCATATAATATGGGACATATTTCAATATACCTAACAATATATTAAATAGTATAATAATATGTATTTATTCAATATATGAAAACGGCAATAATTGCAGTATTGTCCCATATATTGCAATATATTATTGCATATATATAATATATTATTATATAATATATCATATGATATATTACAATGTAAATTTCACAATATATGGAGACACATGAAATATATTGTCACATAATATATTGAGAAATATATTTTTGTTGCGTAAGCTCCTTGTAGTCCAGAGCCACGGCTACACATTGTCATGTTGTAAGACAGCATTGCAAACACCTCCATGTTGTTTTTGATGGATTCCTACCAATTGCAATGTAATTGTCATAAAAACCAATGCAGATAATCCAGAAAATGAAAGAGCGCCACGGGACACACTTATTGGATCTGAACAGTTGCAAACTCAACACACAGTGTGAACAGTCAATCATTTAGATCAGAATCTAGTCGACAGACAAGTAATCGGATTTGGACTGATAGTGTATCAAAGAGTGAGTGTGGGGTATAAACAAAGCCACTTAAAGGCAAGCCTGCAACCTTAGCTGAAAAAAAAGAGCTGTTTTAAGAGAAGTTACGGATAATTGGGCAACAGGTATGATTCAGTTTACGGCACTTCTCATTCATTTGGAATAATGGTAATTATTCATTCTCATATGGTATCCGCAAACAGAGATTGGCTGTCGCACAACTCGAAATGAAATTCAATGACGTCAAGGCTGTAATGTGATTGGTTATCAAGGCACACGGGATCCAAGTTAGCCATCACGCTTTCTCCAATGGTAGAGCCATGGACCCTCATATCTCCCGATAATAAGACCATGGCTGCGTCCGAAATCGCATACTCTCTTGAGTAGGTACTTATTTTGAATTGGAAGTAATTACTTAACGACCGCAAAAAACTATGTTCTATATAGCAAGTGGTTCTCAACTCCAGTCCTCGGGACCCACAGCTCTGCATATTGTGTATGTCTCCCTTATTTAACACACCTGTTGCAGGTCCTCAGCTCGTTAGGATAGATTTTATGAGTGTGTCAGATAAGAGAGACATACAAAATGTGCAGAGCAGCGGGTCCCGAGCACTGGAGTTGAGAACCACTCCTATATAGTATGAATGTGTGTAGTTTGAATGTAATCTGGACGTACTACATCCGCAATGCAGCTTCAGTTGCGTCGT
Source organism: Rhinichthys osculus (assembly GCA_029959095.1). Lineage (NCBI taxonomy): Eukaryota > Metazoa > Chordata > Actinopteri > Cypriniformes > Leuciscidae > Rhinichthys > Rhinichthys osculus. The sequence goes on from JARWKJ010000021.1 coordinate 30,514,978, forward strand.
TTCACTGTCATTCATAAATCCTCTCCAGTGGCCTCATGGGATAGTGAAGTGTCCATCATTAGCACACTTCAGAATCTCACCGGAAGAAGAAGAGAGCTTGGTGTAGCCATGACAGTAACATAAAAAGAAAATATTTCATTTTATCGTAAAGCTTTTAACAGTGTAAAATATTAACATTTTCCCTGTCTGTTGCCTTTGACGTCACAGGTCATAATAGTCACCCGTGAAAGGGTTGAGACCGTGTATGGTGTCATCAGATAATCAGTGATGTTGTGATGTAATAAAGCAACATTGGCTCAATCTATCACATGATTTTGGTGGCGGGATTATCTGTTTGCCCAACCAAAGGCAGATGGTGGAGTAGGTGCGTTCACCCTATGTTGGAATTACTGTAATAACTTGGTAACAGCGTTCACATCCATGTAGAACTCTTAATTACAATTTATAAACTCTGACTTCTGCAGGTTAATTTTGCCATCGATGGTGTTGCAATAGAAATGCATAATTCTGATTCTGGGAACGCGAACAGCTCAGAGTAGAACGTCACGGGTTGTCATCTCGTAATTATGGTAATAACGTCATGGCATTAATGCAGCATTTGTTTAAGAAACCTGTTTGAAAATAATGAATGCTGGTATGCTATTCTGCATGCTAACTCCGTATTTGAGTACACTAATGTGTGTGGGTTTGAGTTCATAGCTCATGTCACAGAGCAGGACTGTGTTCTAAACTCGAGAATTCCCAACTTGGGACCAAACTTGCTCCTCATAAATCACACCAATCCTACACAAACACCAAACACAAAGACCCTTCATCACATATTAGCACACATCAGCTGAGGTCAATGCGGTTCACTGTCAGTGGTCTGAGTTGTGTTTTAAAGGACACTTGAAAAGATTGATCCTGTTTGTTGTGTGAAGAAAGCTTCTTTCCCATGAGCCACACTAACACTTAACGCATACACACAGCGGTCTCCTCTCCCCTGATTGAACAGAGGTTTCCAGCGTTCCGCTACTTCAACAAACACAGATCTTACCACACAGACCTTCCACGCTTCACCCGTGCTGGAATACTGTTCTTCTGACAGTAATCGCCACACACACACACACACACACACACACACACACACACACACACACACACACACACACACACACACACACACACATACCCCCACACACACACACACTTGTCATCTCAAGGCAGTGCAAAAACCAAATAAATGTAGAGAGAGTGGGGGACACTGGGAATTCATATTTTTCCATGTCAGGACTTCATTTTGATCTTGCCTCAGTGTTGAGTTAGTGGTAGCAATTTCCAGTCAAGGTTACCCATCAACACTAATTTATCACCTCGTTCTGGTTTACTCAAGCTCTCTCTCTCTTTAAATTTTCACCGCTCTCTCTCTTTAAAAACAATTGAAATATGTAAGTCTTTTAATCTTTTCCTTTGATATGTAATCTTTTCTGATTAGTTATGTACTCCTGTCTTGTGTCTTTTTTTTCTTTCCATTTATTTGTTCTATATTGTGACTGTTTTCTCCTTTGCTTACAGAACGTTTTCAATAAAAAAAATAATAAAAAAAACTAGAAACGCTTGCGCCAACTTCAAGCATAACAATTACAATGGCGGACTACATCGTGTTTCTGCAAATGTTTCTCCTGGCTTTGCGATCCTATATTATGTCAGAAAATATGCTATCTAAACCTGCCCCCAGCCCCCGATGTAAGCATGACGTGGTAAAAGAACGGTTCTACTCCAGCAAAGAGTTGGTGCCGCTTTGGAACCAGTTTTCCTGGCCGAGAACCGGTTCTTTGGCTGTCGAAACACAAAGAACTGGTTCGCGCGCAGGCACCGGCTCCGAACCGGCTCTCAAAATGCGTTGGTGGAAAAGGGGTATCTGACACACACAGCTATGGAAATACCAGCCCTCATTGTGGATAATCTGAGATGGCTCAATAATCGATATCTCCTTTACCCTGGCCTTATCATCCCAGCAAGCACACACTCAAACTCAGCAACAAAGGTGTCTTAAGACTTTCTTGTTTCTTCTTCTTCTGGTTTGGAGTCTATGGATGCCACCAGAACCATGTGTGAAAAGTTGTGATAATTGGTTTACTGACTGGAAAAGGACATGCATGTAAGGGGTCATTTACACGACACTGTTTTCAACACTATTTCTTTACATAGTGACATCGCCAACTACCGGCCTGGCAGCATAATACAGTGTTTTTAGTGATTTTCGTGGATCCGTGTGAACGTGGATTGTTTTGACAACGTTGTTGTCTGTATGCGAAAAAGGTGAAGAAAAAACATTTCCGTTTTTAGTACATTGTTGTTGTGTAAACGTACCCTAACTTTTAATCTAGAAACATAAATCTTTTTTCTAATATTTAAGAGTTTGTGGCCTGGTTTTACAGTCAGGGCTTAGATTAAGCTAGGATTAGGCCTTAGTTCAATTAGGACATTTAGTCACTATTATAAATGTTCCTTAGAAAAAAACAAAAACATTACTGGACATCTTGAGACTTGAGACATCTAGCTTTCTGTTAAAACAGATCAAACATGCATATTAGTCTGAGACTAGGCTTAAGCCTTGTCTGTGAAACCGGGGGTGAGTCTTGCAACATTGGCTGATTGAAATTATGGTTGGTAAGCACAACCTCTTTGGTTTGGTGAAAGTGCCACCTACTGGTTAAAAGTTGTAAATTAAGGTTAAATCTACTTTTTTATTATTATTCTTTGTGTCATGTTTAGCGAGTTGTACACCATCTTGCTAATTTGTTCAGGCTTTTATTTACTTTTAGCAACATTTGAAATCACATAGTGTGAAACATTTTTTACTTAACATGTAATGTGGTACATTTAAAAAATTCATACCACTTATGCCCAAATATATTATACTATTTTTTTTTTCCATTAGCATCTATTCAGTTAGGCTTAGTATGGTACTTGGCATTGGCTTCACAACAAAATAATCAATCACATACATTTGAATGTGCTGTGATGATGCAGGTGGGGAAGATGAAGGAAAGTGGAAATGGAAATCTTTATCAGCAGTTTTAAAAAAACAAAATGAGATAATTGAGAGAAACAAAATGCAGCTCATCAACTTGGCATAACCAATGTCCGGCGATTCTTGGAGACAGGATCAGAGGGCGTGTGGTTGTTCGAGCTCCAAGGAGTAGAAGCACCGTGCTGCTAAGAAGAAGAGCCAGGACCTTAGGGAGGTCATTACTAAAAAGCGCTCTGAGAAAACAGCTGACTGGTAAATGTGATCCTTCCTCCCCCCATCCATGACTCCTCCTCCGAGGATTTATTTTGGGGTGCATGAGGTCCTTTGAGCATTGACATCTGGCTCTATATAGTCGGTAGTATATAACGACCCACGATATGATCGGTCCATGGATAGTCCTAGAAAGTTAGCGTTCTTGAGGTTAAGTGCTTAATGATTGATTGTGGTGAAAGGATGCAATCTCATGGTAATTCTGTTAACTTCATTTTGTACTGGTCCAGTAGAGACAGCATTGTCAGTGGTCACGTTAGTTCTTAAGGTCTTCTTTTATCACTACTGGGGACATCTGGAGTCGATTTTATCTCCTTCCAGTACACTTAGCTGTGAGTCCTGTCACCAATGGAGATTGAGCAGGCCTTTTATTGCACCAGTCCTACCAACCAGAGTGGTATTGGTTGGTGCAGATTTCTGTCTGCAAACTGATGTCTGGTCACGACAGGTTTTCCTGTGGTCACCAGGACCAGCTGTTCTGCCCAGTCCCCTGAGGTGTTTCTTCGGGTTGAGCATGCCCTTGAGGAAGGAGCTCCCATTTTCAAAAGGTAGCGACTGCAATGCTAATGAAAAAGCATCTCCCCCCCAAAATATTATAGGGTCTGAATAAGATGCAGCCCTCTTGCGGCTTAAGGGTTGATGCAGGGCGAATAAGGTTGGAGCTGTTATTATTCTCCACCTATTTTGCTCTTTTCCTAACATATGTTTGGTTAGCTCCACTTTGCAAGGGTGCAGGGGTGCTATAGAGGTTGTAGCCTGTAATACTGGTTTTAGAAGCTAACATTTTGCATGCTCCCTTTAAGAACTGCTGTAGTTCTGATAAAAGTAAGGAGATTAGGATCATAATGTAATATCTTTGCTCCCTCTTCATCTATTCTGTAAGGAGACTTTGATGCTCTCCTGTTGTAATATTAAGGCAATTTCACGAAAAACCCAAGAGGCATCTCATCAGGCGCCTAGATAATGTCAGTTTCACGCACACTACAATATGCCCTGCTTTAATTTCCCTTCTACGGTTAATGTGGTGTATGTGCCTCCCTTTAAGAAAAGAGCAAGATGAAGGGGACGGGGGCACTTACTACTCCCCAAGTCTCATTTGTCTCCCCCTCATTAATTAACATTGGACTTGAATAGGGGCATCGCTCTTGGGAAGCACTCTACTGGAGAGTAATCAGCAAGAGCATACATTGAGCTAGAATGCTTTGGCTTTAGATAGGGTTGAGTTGCTCTCCCCCACTTTGGGGTCCTTAAGTAAGAGTCTGAGCTCCCCTGTAGTTCCTGTGGGGCCAAGCCGGAGCAATAACCTACACAATGTTGTGCTATGCCCTGCTACATCTCCCTTTCTTTTTGCAAAATAAGCGGGAATGTAGGCTTTCCCTCGGAGGAGTGGCAGCCATTCTTGAGATGGGAACTTGACTGTGGCGATGATAATGAATGGAGGAAGTACAAAAATTAAGTTAACTGAATTTACTTACTGCATCCCTCCTTGCTATCCATCATATAATCCAGGTTGAGTGCCTTGACCCACGGATTGGTTCAGTTGTTCTCCCCCAGTTATTCTGGGGTCTTGAAGTTGAACCTGAGTTTTCCTGTGGTTGCCTTGGGGTTTAACCCTCTGGGGACCAAGAACGCGCCCGCGCATTTTGCTGTTTTTTTTTTTCACATAGCAGCAACATAGACTTAAAATACTCCGTCATTTATGGTCATATAAATAAAATCAATACATGATTATAAACTATAGAGGGTCTTCTTTTTTTTGTGTACACTCACATTAACATCAAAACCTTGTGTTTTTTTAAAAAATAAATAAAATAAACAGGGTGCGCTTTCAGCTCACTCTGTCTCCGCAAAAATCTTTCTGAAACATGTCTGGAAAATGAACGGAAACTCCGCTAATACTTATCACACAAGCATGAAACATACGTCTAAAGAACGCTTTAAATTTCTACTTTTAAATAAAACAATTCACATTTAAAACAAATATTCTCCTGCAATGTAATCTGTCAAAAACTAAAGAGAAGTACAGTTTCTCCTGTCTCAGCTCATTATCGTTAATTTGTTCACACCCACTCGCAGAGCGCGCTATTCATAAGATAATGTGTTGAGGCCATTTGCAAAATAGATAAACGCCCCCAGGCAAATGCTGTAAACACACAATATTTTTTAGTCAGATTAAGATTCGTCTTGCGCGGCTATGAGGAATAATCCTGGGACATTTACCACAGAAGGGCTGGTTTATTTTCACTTCGAGGAGGAGCAACAGATTCAGCTGAGAAGTGTAAGTGTTTTGTGCTTTGTTCTAATCGCGATATAGAATAACGTTAGTGTCTGTAAATGGACATATAGCATATCCTACTGTTTAAATGTGAATTATGTTTCTCTGTGTGTGTGTGTGTGTGTGTGTGTGTGTGTGTGAATGAATGAATGAACCCACAGATACGCACTGTTACAGACGAAATAAAAGAACATTTCTTTGACTAGTTTTGGATAAAGTTTTTCAAATCAAATAAGCATCAAATAAGCTTCAAAATAAAGACATCAAATAAGCTTATGTTCCCTTTCGAGGGAACTCGCGATGCGTCACTTGACGCTTTGGGAACGCCCCCAGCGTGCATGCGTCTGAGCATCAATGTCAACTAGTCCAATGGAAAGAATGAGCGTCACGGGCGGGTGACGTCATGACCAGGAAGGGATAAAGGCTCACCCGGTGAAACGCGGCATTAGCTTCTGTGTCTCAGCAAGCGATCTGTGTCATTTTGTCTCTGTCTATTTACTGTTGTCTGTTGCGGAAAAGGATGGAAACTAAACAAGTGTACAAACGGTGTGCTTCTCCCTGCCCGCGTTATTTAACGGGTGTGCTTCTCCCTGCCCGCGTTATTTAACGGGTGGGGACACACACAAGCTTTGTGTCGTTTGTTTGGGAGTGGAGCATGCGGTCTCAGCCTTCGAGGGGGCTGAGTGCCAGCATTGTGAGATGTTACCGCTTCGCATGCTCCGCTCTCGCCTGTCACTCTTTGATAAAGAGAGTGGGCAGGCTCGCGATCCACAGGGATCAGGACCCGCGTCTGCTGAGGCAGCGCGGAGAATGCATTCCTGGGGATCGCAAAAGGAACTCTCGGAGGGGTTGGAGACGGGTCCGAGGGCTCTTTCTCCTTCCTTACCCGAGAGATCCAGCGCTCTCCCCCCGGTGTCGGAAGCACGCTCTGCGGTTTCTTCCGCCCGGGGAGAGAGCCCTCCATTACTTTATTGCTCTTCCTCCGAGGAGGTTGATGCGATGAGTTTGGAGAGTGAAAGCACACACATGGGGGAAAGAGATTCACAATTTATTTCCCCAGCATATGATGAGCTGGTGGATGTTATGTCGCGGGCTGTAGAGAAATTAAATATTGAATGGCCATCTGAGAAGAAGGGCGCTCGTCCTAAAAGCAAATTAGATGAGCGCTTTTTATCTTCCACCACATTATCTCCATCACGAGGGCTTCCATTTTTTCCCGATTTGCACAATGAAATATCTAAATCGTGGAATAAACCTTACTCATCACGTCTTTTCAGCCCTCAAGTTAACACTTATTTGAGAATAAGAGGGCTGAAAGAGTATGGTTATGAGGCGATGCCCCAGGCGGAAGAGAATTTAGCCAGTTATCTTTCCCCTGGTCCCGCATCGTCTCTGAAAGCCTCGGCTTTGCCCACTAGACCGCTCAAAGCCACTTCGGTGTTAGTGGGCAAAGCTTATACGGCAGCAGGTCAAGCTGGAGCATGTCTACATACTATGGCAGTGCTCCAGGCTTATCAAGCTGACCTGCTGGGGGATCTGGATAGTAGTGAGGGAGTCAGTCATGACGATATTCGTGAACTTCGTTGGGCTACCGATCTTTCTCTCAGGGCTACTAAGGAGACCGCCAGAGCAATTGGGCGGTCTATGGCAGCCTTGGTAGCTACTGAGAGACATTTGTGGTTAAATTTGTCTGAAATTAAAGAAAAAGATCGAGCTTTTTTATTAGATGCTCCGCTTGAACCTTCTGGTCTCTTCGGCGACGCAGTCCATGCGGTCGTCGAGAGATTTCAGGAGTCAAAGAAACAAGCTGACGTTTTTAAAAAGTTTATCCCTCACCGGGTCCAGCCCCCTGCTGGGCGTGAGCAGCCCCAGCCGTTGAGCTCATCATATCGTGTGCATCAGAAAGAGAGTGTTGTGTCTCGTGCACCTCCACGTAGAGACTGGAGACGGACGCAACCCTCTCAACCGAAGTCTTCTAAGTCGAAGCCGGATCTGAGGACCGTTCTTCAGGCGAAGAAGACTTCGGTTAAAAAAAAAAAAAAGGTCTGTGAGGACAGCCCCGACCGAAGTGGAGCGGTGTACACCTCATTATACGGTGGCCGTTCCATTTCGGGGTCCTCACGAGACCGTTCTGCCAACCCTACCACCCTCGGTGCTTCAGGGCGCGGCACAGCATCGGTTTCGCGCCCTCTGAGGGGAGCCTTAGAGCGGCCAGTTCAGGTAGTTCCTGCCATTATGTTTCAGGCTCCGGAATTGGCTGTCTCGATAACACCAGAGACCAGCCTCGAGGCAGCGTGGAAGCTTCTGCCGAATATTTCTCATTGGGTCCTGCAGATTGTAGAGAAAGGATACAGAATCCAGTTTGGTTCTCGTCCTCCTCGTTACAACGGGGTGCTGCCCACAGTGGTGCATCCCGAGCAGGCTCTGGTAATGGAGCAAGAGGTAAAGGCCCTGTTAGCAAAGGAAGCTATAGAACAGGTGTACTCACCCGACAGAGAGTCGGGTTTTTACAGCCGTTATTTCATTGTTCCAAAAAAGGATTGGGGGGTTGCGTCCCATTTTAGATCTTCGTCTGTTGAATCGTTCAGTACAGAAACTCAAGTTCAAGATGCTGACACTCAAACAGATCGTGACTCAAATCAGATCCGAGGACTGGTTTGTCACGATAGATCTGAAGGACGCCTACTTCCATATCTCCATCCTCCCTCAGCACAGGAAGTTCCTAAGGTTTTCTTTCGGGGGCAAAGAATACCAATATCGGGTTCTTCCTTTCGGTCTAGCTTTTTCGGTGCCTTCGTGCCTTAATTATATGGAGGAAACATTGGTTCTTAACCCAGGGTCCGGTATTGGGAGCTCTTTGCCATCGTGTTACGATCTCGACAGATGCTTCCCTCACCGGCTGGGGAGCGGTAATGGAAGGCCGCTCGGTTCAGGGTCTGTGAAAAAGCCATCATCTTTCGTGGCACATCAATTGCCAGGAGATGATGGCTGTCTTCAATGCGTTGAGACAGTTTCTCCCAGACCTGAGGGGCCATCATGTGCTTGTACGAACGGACAACACATCAGTGGTCTCTTATCTGAACCGTCAGGGGGGTCTGCGGTCGCGTCCGCTCTGCAAACTGGCGCACCAGATCCTCCTGTGGTCTCTGGGGAACGTACTCTCCCTGAGGGCAGTGTATATTCCTGGGGACCAGAATGTGGGGGCAGACATCCTGTCGAGGCAGGAGCTGAGGCCAGGGGACTGGAGACTCCACCCCGAGGCGGTGGAGAAAATTTGGGAGTTTTACGGCCAAGCAGAGGTGGATCTGTTTGCGTCTCAGCACACAACGCACTGTCCACTTTGGTTCTCCCTTACTCACCCGGCCCCCCTGGGGCTGGATGCTATGGTGCAGACGTGGCCGAGGCTACGTCTGTACGCATTTCCCCCTGTTGCTCTGCTCCCAGGAGTTCTGGAACGAGTCCGCCTGTACGGAATAAGCCTACTGCTTGTAGCACCACGCTGGCCGAGTCGGATCTGGTTTGCGGACCTGATCCATCTCTTCGACGGTCCTGCCTTGGAGATCCCGATCAGGAGAGACCTTCTGTCTCAGGCCGGGGGCACAATATTTCACCCTCGACCAGAGATTTGGAACCTGTGGGTTTGGCCTCTGAGGGGGCCCAACTCATAGAGAGTGGCCTCTCAGCTGAGGCTGCTGAGACCATCCTAAGCTCCAGAGCTCCAGCTACTAGGAAACTATATGCGCTGAAATGGAAAGTTTTTTTCTGTATGGTGTCACCGACATCAGTGGGATCCGGTTAACTGTTCTGTGAACACAGTACTCGAGTTCTTGCAGGAGCGCTTTACGTCAGTTTTATGTCCTTCCACACTTAAGGTTTACGTGGCGGCCATTGCGGCTTACCACGCCCTGGTTGGGGGTACATCGTTGGGTCGAGACCCCCTGATTACACGTTTCCTTCGTGGCACATTGAGGCTGAGGCCTGCATCTCGCACTAGGGTGCCAGCTTGGGATTTGGCAATAGTACTAGAAGGCCTGTCTAGGGCTCCATTCGAGCCCTTAGATTCGGTTTCAGAGAAATTTCTTACCCCTAAGACTATCTTTCTGCTAGCTATTTCGTCCCTTAAGAGAGTTGGAGACCTTCAGGCCCTTTCGGTTTCCCCCACTTGCCTTGAGTTTGCACCGGGGATGGTCAAGGCATTCTTCTATCCAAAACAGGGATACGTCCCTAAGGTGCCGACCTTGATTCCGAGGCCTATCGTGCTGCAGGCTTTCTGTCCTCCTCCTTTTACATCTGCGGACCAGGAAAGGCTGAACCTCTTGTGTCTTATGTACTTATGTTCATCGGACATCTTCTATGAGGAAGTCCGACCAGTTATTTATTTGCTTTGGATCACCTAAGAAGGGTCTTCCTGCTTCTAAACAGACGGATAGCAAGTGGATAGTCGAGGCTATCTCACTTGCATACGAGTACTCTGACCATCCGTGTCCCTTGGTGGTCAGAGCTCACTCAACGAGGGGTATGGCGGCCTCTAAAGCCTTGTTATTTGGGGTTTCTCTCCAAGACGTTTGTGATGCGGCAGGCTGGTCTTCACCGCTCACATTCGTCAGGTTTTACAGTTTGGACCTGGATGCTGCCCCAGGTTCTCAGGTGCTTAGTGCTTAGTTCCAACAGACTGACACTCAGGCACTTGGAATTCTGGCGTTTTGGGTATTCTCGTTCCCAAAGCGTCAAGTGACGCATCGCGAGTTCCCTCGAAAGGGAACGTCTCAGGTTACTACTGTAACCATAGTTCCCTGAGAAAGGGAACGAGACGATGCGTCACCCTGCCATACTTCCTGCATCCCTGTGATCGGCTTGCTTCGACTTTTTTGAAGCTAAGGGTGAGCCTTTATCCCTTCCTGGTCATGACGTCACCCGCCCGTGACGCTCATTCTTTCCATTGGACTAGTTGACATTGATGCTCAGACGCATGCACGCTGGGGGCGTTCCCAAAGCGTCAAGTGACGCATCGTCTCGTTCCCTTTCTCAGGGAACTATGGTTACAGTAGTAACCTGAGACGTTTTGTCAATAAACTAATCAACTAAGATATTTGTTTCCAATGCACGCTATATCAAAATAATGAATCCTCAACTTTGAAATATGTATGATCAAACTAAGACATTTATGGAAAAAGACTATTTTCTTTTCAAGATGTTTCCAACTCTAACTTTGAACTTTGAACTGAAATAAAACCATGTCTATATGGTGAAGGGTGTGTGATAGAAGTGTCCAGACGTATTCACCCAGTATTTTCCTTATATAAATCCAAACAATCTAAAAGCCATTCTTTTTTAAATCTCCTCATTCTTTGTGCAAGGCTCCTGTAATGATATGGCCTGATAGCACCTAATAGGGCCATTATGGGGAGGGTCTTTTTCTTTCTCAGGTGTGGAATGCCACACATATTAATGAGAGATCAAGCCTCCTGCATAAAGCTTTCTCAAACAAAACACGTCATTAAAAATGTAAAATACTTTATTGACTTATCTGAATGAGCAGTCAGGATGATTCTCACATAGTTTTGGAGCAAATATTCTAGGCTATGTGATACAATTTTCAAAAGTCTTGTGAAGAAATAATCAATATGTGTTTTGTGGTCTTATTTCAGCAACTCTCATTTTTATTTTTTTCAATAACCACGCATAAACATTATTCTATTAAAAATACAAACATGTACATACCGGTACATGTTGCTCAGATCTCATGGTAGCCAAGTTTGTGCTATATAGAGTGAATTTACACCTTTGCCATTAACATGTTTATAAATAACTGAAAAAAGCACAAATGTCAGTGCATGTCAAAACATCCCAAGGGCCCCAAAAACACTCTGGTCCCCAGAGGGTTAATTAGGATCTAGCTCCCCTGCTTCCTTCTTGGGTTCTTGTCTGGGTAATGAGGAGGAAGCATAATGCTTATGCACTGCTCTCATGTCCCTTCTGATTAGGAGTAAGGTTTAGGCTCCCCATTGGAGGAGTAGCAATAATAATAGTCAGGAGTACAATTACTAAGAGTTGAGCACTTGGTATGTTCCCTGTTTTTGTTGCTGCACTAAAGATATCCTTCGTGGTAGAGCAGGATGAACGGAATTGTTTCAGGTACTCACACATTCCCTTGATTACGTTTGATCTCTCCCCAACTATCTTGCGTCTTGGAGAAGGGCCTTATGCTCCCCTATCATGAATATCTTTGGTTGACCTATGCTTGGAGAGCCAGGCAAGTAAGTGTAGTCTGCCTGGTGGTCTCACTTCTTGCTAGGGCAGCACTGTAATCAAACAAGTGCATGTAAGTCTTTCAGTGGTTTCCAGGGTGAGCACTCTCCCCTTTAATTGCAGAAAAAAACAAGCATTTGTAACAGTCACAAACCTGTTAACATGTTAACATGGCAACATAAAGCTATACTCTCATGTATAAAATAGGTGTAGGGAGAGAAGTTAGATTTGTATTGGAACGGAGGGAGTAAGCATGGCTTATGGCTCCAAACAATCACTTGTCCTGATTGAGAAACCTTGAGTTTTATGCTTAATCTGAAGTAAGCATTGTTTCTTTTCTTTTCTTTGTATTGATTGAATGTTTCTGGTTAATTTATGTATAGTTATTTTCTAATGTGATTTATTTCATTTGTAGAAGGACTCCAAATTCAGTGGGATTTATCATTAGATTCATATGCCTGTCATAAAGACGACTGTCATGAAACTGCACATGGATAGAGGTGATCCAAACGCAGGCTTTATTATGAGGAGAATCCAGAGACAGGTACAGGGAAACAGGCAGGGGTCAAGACCCGGTAAAAAGTCCAAACAAACATCAAATCAATGCAGGGATAAGGCAAACGGGAAACCAGGAACAGGTAGATGAATCGAAACACTGGAATACTAGAAAACTGGAACAAGGCTAGGTAATGCAGTCAGACACATACATACATACAATACTGAGCCCTGAACAAAGGGTAAACTCAGGCTTAAATCAGGGACGCTCAATCTAAAACAGGTGCAACAAATAAACCATAATCAGTCCAGGGTAAAACATAGGAAACAATAAACTAGGAAGGAGTGCCCCCCAGAGGCTCAAGCGGGCACTCCAGCCACAAATCGTCACATAACCCCCCCTCTAAGGAGCGGCTTCCAGACGGAGGTCAACGGGGGCTGGGATGGAGGGCCAGGCCCGTGGAGAGGCAGGGGGCCTCGAGACCAGAGCAAGGCACGAGACCACGGGGAGGCATGCTTGGCAGGAAGACAGGCTGGAGCATAAGTGACAGGAGAACGGGCCGGAGCACACATAACACAGGACCAGGTCAGAGTACACTTAGAAGGGTACCAGGACAGAGCAGACTCGGACGGAGACGAGGGCGGAGCAGACTGAGGCGAAGGCCAGGGCGGAGCAGGATGAGGAGAAGGCCAGGGTGGTGAAGCCCCTGCAGACGACCATGGCGGCGCAGCCTTCATGGTCTCTTCACCGGACCCTTGCCCCCCCCCAAAAAAATACTTTGGGAAATCCACGGGTTCAGGAAAGGCCTCCTGGAGCTTGAAGGGCGCAGGCAGGGCGAGGCGCAGAGGAGGGGCCGGCAGGGCGAGGCGCAGAGGCGGGGCCGGCAGGGCGAGAAGTCTGGGTACGCTCACTGGAGCCTGATGAGCCGAGCGAGTCCTCCTCTTCCTTCTGCGACGGCGCTTCACTGGGCTTGACTCAGTAGACTCGGTAGACTCACTTGACTCACTTGACTCACTTGACTCACTTGACTCACTTGACACGGGCTCAGACTCAGTAGAAAACTCTTGAGGCAGGAATACAACGGAGCTCACGTGAAGTGTTAGAACGATGGGATTCACATGTTGCGTGGATTCGGATGACCCTTTACGAAGCGCTGGTTCAACTGGACTTTCATGTAGCGCAAACTCGGTGGAGCACGTGTGAAGCGCTGGTTCACCGGGAGACTCTAGATGCGTGGATTCAGTGAGTACCTTGTAAAATGGCGAATCGTCGGGTCCTCTGCGAAGCAAAAGTTCCAAAAAATCCACAGTAAAAAGCGAACCGCTTATGGAAAGGGCCAGGTCAATATATTGGGTAAGAGTCCAGCTTGAACTCGGAAACGGTATAGCAGAGCAGAGCGGTTCAGACAGTCCTCCCCAAAAGAACATCATTGTTCACAAAAACCTTGAGAGGACGTTCTCCTTGACGGAGGCTTACGATCTGCGCTGCGGGATCCATAACGAGGTCCGTGTTCCTCTCAGCCGCTGGATCAGTAGTGGCTCAGTATTCTGTCATGAAACTGCACATGGACAGAGGTGATCCAAACGCAGGCTTTATTATGAGGAGAATCCAGAGACAGGTACAGGGAAACAGGCAGGGGTCAAGACCAGGTAAGCAGTCCAAACAAACATCAAATCAATGCAGGGATAAGGCAAACGGGAAACCAGGAACAGGCAGATGAATCGAAACACTGGAATAGTAGGAAACTAGAACAAGGCTAGGTAATGCAGTCAGACACATACATACATACAATACTGAGCCCTGAACAAAGGGAAAACTCAAGCTTAAATCAGGGAAGCTCAATCTAAAACAGGTGCAACAAATAAACCATAATCAGTCCAGGATGAAACATAGGAAACAATAAACTAGGAAGGAGTGCCCCCCAGAGGCTCAAGCGGGCACTCCAGCCACAGATCATCACAACGACCTTGATGTTAGTTTAGAGAGGCTATGATTTCACCTGCTGTGGATCCTTAAACTGGATTATGCCACAACTGGGATTTAAAGATCTTCTAGTTTGCTTGGATTTATATTTACACTTAGGAGTACAGCTTGATCTGGGTGCACCATTGGACATTGGCATTCACAGACATTAATTTATACACTGTTTGGACTGAACATTCATCATCATTATCATTGTCTTCATCATCATTGTCACATAAAAACAGATAAGCTTTTGACTTCTGTGCTGCTGGTTATAATTGGGGAAATCTGTATGTTGTGTTTTTGTATTGTGTATTAAGGGGTTTAAAAGATAAAAAGATGTAAATGAATGAGAAGCATTTATTTATTTGTTTTATTTATAGATCAAAGGTTTTTGGCAATGCTTGCAATATATATAGTGCTAACTTACCTTATTGATTGTTCTGTTGTGCCTTAAACAAAATCTATTTAGTGGTCCCCTGCCTATAAAACAGATTTATAACCAACGCTTTTGTGAGATCATGGAAATGGTTATACATTCAAGCTTGTGAATAGAAGTCGGTGCTTTGCTTTTATAATATGGCATCAAACGCCAATTCCACTAAATCGTTCTTCTTCAGACTGTCCGAACAAGCCCAACATAAAAGTTCCTCGCCATAGAAAAGCACCTCTTCAGTGGACGTCATCACAAGCTGCTATTGAGAACGCGCCGCTCCGCTGCCGTTTTTAGGAGAGATGTACAAGAAGCTGATTTTTCAATGATTCAACAACATTACAAAGTAAAACTTTTGAAAGGTGTTTTTCTTTGCACGTTTTTCATTTAACAAGGAAAAATCTATCTGTCTAATCTATTTTTAGTGAAATTATTTAATAATCAAATACATGGGGGGATTTGGGGGGAGTTTTAAAAAGATTAAAATGGGGCGTGACCAGAAAAGTTGGAGTACCACTGCTTTTGGAGCATTTAAATTAAGGAAATTACCTTGTCTCACTATTGGTCAGGTTATTATATGCCCACTATGGTCTGCATTTTCACAGCCTAGTGAGGCATGGTGGAGTGGGCATTTGTGGAGTGAGATAGTCCACGATATTCCATCACTACATTTATAATGGTCAACATAAAACCTGACTTGTCCTCCTTTTCTAATTAATCGGATCACCCTACATGATAAAAGCCAACCAGATTAGATCTGATGATTTTGAGGGGAGGCCAACCTAATACACCACACACGCAGGAGGAAAATTAGCTGATCAGAATAAACAAGTATCACTAAATGGCTGAACTTTGATCTATATGAATTTTAAAGAGAGAATGTCATTGCAGTTTGTTTATCAGATCATAAAGTATGAATCATAGTGGTCAAGTGAGATTACAGGCAATGATGATGATGATGAAGGTGGCTGAGCCAGCTGTGTGGTTTGCCCTCTTTTCCATTCATCACTCTGCTACTGATGGGCTACACACACACACACACACACACACACACACACACTTACTGTAAATCCTGCCAGACCACAAGGTGCATATTACAAACACACCAGTAAATTATATCAAATAGTATATGTCATGGTGATATCTAAAACTATTTCAGAAAACTTCATAACTACATTCTGCGATGCTTAGCATTTGTGTGTACATATGAGATTTACAGCTGAATTAAAGTTTCTAATTAGAACCAAAAGGGTTTTGCAATCTAATGTCATAGCAGAACATTTTTAAGTTTCGCAAAAAACTTGGGTCAAAAGTGTTTATTTTTAGTATAAATTAAGTATTAGAAATGTATTATACAAACGTATTTTATTTCTGACAGATTCTTTTTTCACTTCGACGCGGTACTAAAAACTGGTGTGGTTCAACTTCACTTAATGAGTCGGGAATTTCTGCGCATATTATAAAAAGTCTATTCAAGTCTCATCAAATGTTTCAGCCAGTAAAACCAATATCAAACTAAATGTAATAAAAAAAAAAATAAGACTGTAGTTTGTATTGTTCAATTTGAGTTTTGGTGTTTGTCAATTTGGCGTTTTTCTCTCTCACAGCATGCGATAGTTTAAAACTTAATCATTAATGGCCTGTTAAATAATATTAATGGCGAAGCTGACTGAAATCCTGTGGTATGGTGCTTTACTGCTTTGGTACTTGAGCCGAACATCAATCGATAAGAAGTGTTTTAGAAACAGGACAGACTGTTCCCTCTAAGAGAGTAAAAGACTGAGAAAAAAGGATTGCGAGAGACAGATGCAGTTGTCGGGATCCATTTATCGTAGTGCAGTGAGCTCTCAGCAGTGTGACCACATCCCTAAACACTGTCTGGCTCAAACTCAAGAGCAACAATCCTGTAGCAACGTTCCTCCATTACTTCTGCTAAACCTGGAGAAGATTCTTTACGCCTTTCTCCTTCCCCTCTCCGCTCTAATGTTATCTTTCCCTCCGAGGCCAAATTATGATCCTCCCGAGAAACCAGTGCGTTCTCATAAATCGCTTAGCTAAAGAGCCACAGCAAATCGCTGTTTGGCTGAGGGACTACACAGCTCTGTTTGTTTTTCTACTGTGTTAGCCTCATTCTCCACGGCAGATAATTTGTGAACTGATTTATGCAGCAGACATGTGCGCCGGGGTTGTATAAGTGCGTAGTGGTGATTTCCTCACAGGATGTTGCTCTGTCTTTTCTCTGAGTAGAAACTGTTACTCTAAGAAACATCCCACCAGGTGGCCTATCAGTACTTTCCAAAAGCCACCGTTCCCAACATATTACTTCACATAGTTGAGCATGCAAGAGTGAATGTGTTTAAGATATCAGCACTGTAAAAAGCTATAAAAGTTCTGCATGGCACAAAATTGTACTCGTTATTAAAGTTGAAATTTATCTTATCAAATTCAGTATATTTATCTCTATACTGAATTTTGAGCTAGTGCAATTTTTGTGAATGTGATATTTGTATAGACATGTTTATGTAAAGAAATTGATGGACAGAAAACTGTTTCAATGCTTTTGCGTTCACTTGCAAAAATTGTGCGCTCCCTAGAGAAATGTTTTGTTCGCTTGCAAAGGCATTGAAATATAGATTTTCCTTCCACCTCATATTATTGCCATCACCAATCTCACTCAAAATGGAAAACTGGTGGTGGAAATAATATGGGATGGGAGTAGAGTTTTCAAAAAGTACCGACTTCGGTACCAAGTCGGTAAAGACATTTTAAAATTGTGACGCTTTGAGCGCTGTTGAGCAGAATCGTAAACACCTCTGATTGCCCATTGTACTCACGCGCTCATCTGTGATTGACTACAATGATCAGCGCTTCAAAAACATGTTGTAAATATACCTCAATGACACTCTTCATCGAGCGATTATGTCACCGTGTGGACAAGGAGGAACTAAAAAGATGGGATGTGGGTTTCCCCGGGGAGGCACTTCCGGTGCGACACCAGGCCGGTTCCGGTTTTATGTCATGGGCGACGGCGGTGGTTCGGAGGAAACGCGCGGCAGCTGCAGTGGGTTGGAAGCGTATCTGGGCATTAATTGAAGCACATATTCTCAACAGCTGATATAAAAGTGGTTGTGGAAGACAGGAAGAGAGAGGAAGAGAGCGTGGACAGAGAAGAAAACAGGAGAAGAAGTCGGGCTTTGGAGCGGGTGGATAATTCATGAGGAAAACTGGGCAGATGGAGAGAGCGATCTTGTGCTTATAGATGTCATGATCTTGGGAGAAGTTAAGTACATAAATTCCGTTACTTGAGTGATGATTTCATCTGGGCTCCATGAGAATATTCCGGCATAAGGTGGTGTGTTTACCCGCTGATATGATCCTTTGTGTATGTCGTTGAGGCTGGTGAGCAAGGATTCGACTCTCTTCAGCGTTCGTGTCAACTGGCATTTCCCTCTCAAAAATCAGAGGACATTTGGAGGACCCTGGCTGGACGGAGTGGAGGCTTAAGTTCACTGTGAGGTAATGTGGTATTGCAGTGTTTTGAAGACTGAAGTGGCACATGTGAAGGAATGAAGATTTGATGCTTGCACGAGGGTGGGAAAGATTAGTTATTACCTTCGCTTTCAAATCTTTGCTGGTGACTGTCCGGCTCTGCGGGAGGCCAGGAAATAGTAAAATCAGTTGTGTGTGAGCTCTGTGCAGGTGTCCCACTCATCATTGACGTTGTCCTGGAGAACGGAGAATCCAGTTATCTGTGATTCCAGTCATCCAGTGTTTCTTGTCCGAAGCCGCTGCATTCTGTCTCACCATTGATGTTGTGGAGAACAGAGAGAGTCCAGGTATCTGCTCTACTGAGTGTTTCACATCCGGAGCCCACTGCATTCTGACTCACCATTGATGTTGTGGAGAACAGAGAGAGTCCAGGTATCTGCTGTACTGAGTGTTTCACATCCGGAGCCCACTGTATTCTGTCTCACCATTGATGTTGTGGAGAACAGAGAGAGTCCAGGTATCTGCTGTACTGAGTGTTTCACATCCGAAGCCCGCTGCATTCTGACTCACCATTGATGTTGTCCTGGAGAACGGAGAAAATACAGTTATCTACTGTTCTGAATTTTTCTTGTCCGAAGCCGCTGCATTCTGTCTCACCATTGCTGTTGTGGAGATCAGAGAGAGTCCAGGCATCTGCTGTACTGAGTGTTTCACATCCGGAGCCCGCTGCATTCTGACTCGCCATTGATGTTGGATTCTGTCTTACCATTGCTGTCCCGGAGGATCCGGGTAATTTACCTAGCTCTGACACTGTCTGCCATTCCATCGTCACTGTTCCGGAGACGGAGAAATTTAGTTACTTACCTTGATGTCTTGAACATTCCTATTCGAAGAGTACTGCACCCTGCTCCATCACCGCTGTCCTGGAGGACGGGGAGCCTGAGTTACCCCGGATTTCCACCAACTGCAGAACGGCTGCGGATTGGCTCCGCTGCGTGTCGGATCCGTGCTCCGCCGTCCTTCAATACCTACCAGATACGGATTTGTTGCGGAACGGCTGCGGCCATGACTGACAGCTGAAGTCACGAGGACACACGATATCTCGCGAATTTACGTTTGATCGCGCGATATAACAGGATGTAGTTTCTATAAACAGAACCACAAAACCAGCAACAGTTTGTTTCCATCCAGAGGAGTACAGGGGAAACAACTATGTGCTGACCTGCTGATCTCCCTTTTTTGTGGAGATTATTGTGATTCTAATACTATATTTATAATTAAATATAATCAACTTATAAAATGCTAAATGTTTATTTTGGTTCCTTTTTGAATGTATTGGGAAAGTAGTAGGCTGCGTAAATAAAGTTAACTATTGTTCTTGTTGGAAAAGTGAAAACTATATTTTTATTTTGAAAATTACCGGATGTTTTATTTAGTTTCTGCTCGACTTCCTGCGGCGCTCTCCGGCATCCGGCAAAAATAGAAACTCTGCGTATCTTCTCCGGAGGGCTGCGGGACGCCGGAGCTGGGACGGAGTCGGAACGCAGCCGTTCCGCAGTCAGTGAAAATGCACACATTGACTTTAATGGAAACCTATTGACTCCGCCGCCGTTCCTGAGCGGATCCGCAGCCGTTCCGCAGTTGGTGGAAATTGGGGGTCACTTGTATTGCTGAGGGCCTCCTCACTTGAAGCTCACCGTACTCTGCTCCACCACCGTTGTCCTGAAGAGTCTTGTGTCTATTTGAGAGTGTTTTAGAGTAATTTATATTCAATAAAGCAAATCTGTTCCTTTTACCTTGTTGTCCTGCCTCGTGTTGTCCCTTTGGTGTAGCTCCCCAGAGTGGTATTCGTTGAGGGTGGTGTGTTGGAGGGCCCCGCACCCCCCGGCCCGTGACACTTACACAGATACAGACTCCACTCCTTCAGTCAGCCCCATGTACAGGGAGTTGCTTGATGTAATGGCCCCTACTCCTCCCCTGTAAGCCTTCTGTTTCTTCTGGACCTTCACAATGAGGTGGCAAAGTCCTGAAAGAACACACTCATATTATTCAAATGTGGAGAAATGGACTAGCCACGATGTCTATCTCTCAGAGAGCGAGGTATCCCCATTTTCGGTCTTGCCGTCGAAGTCGTGCCAGACCACCTCAGGGCTTGTGGGAAAGGCGTATACGGCAGCGAGTCAGGCTGGTGGTGCCCATGATTGTCTCCTGAGGCGGTTGCCAAACTGCGCCGCACCACAGATATAGCTCTCCTGGCCACCAAGCAGACATTCACGTGCTATAGTGCGAAGCTGTTTACTAACCGCCACAACAGGAAGAAGAGCAGAAGAAGAAGAGTTGATCTACGCACCAACCCGAAGTAAGAGTTCAGATGTCATGCAAGAGCTTGCTAGTAGCCGATACGCTGAGTTTAGATTCATCTTTGTGACGCGCTCCATTAACTTCACGGAAAGGAAACCTGGACGGCAGAAAGCGCCATCCTTATTGTTTTCTTTATTTTACAAAAGCACAATGTCTTATCTGTATGAGCATTAATTGAGTATTTCAAGTTGTTTCCATTGTTATAATGAGAAAATCATTTGGCATTGTGTCGATGTGTGCGGTGACTCGTGTGAGTCTCTCTCCAGTCCAGTGATGAAATATGAGTGTCCTGGAAACGGGACGCCTCAGGAGCCGCTTCACTCGCCGTCTCCTCGAGGAAAGGTGAAGTAGACTCAGATGTAGATGGCTCTTTTTCTCCTTCTCGCTCATCTTTTCGTGATTTCTTGAAAAAGCGTAATACTTTTGTGCATCCGCCATTGTCACCGCATGTTAATAAACTCTCATGTGCAAAACCCCCTAATTATTCTGTAATTTGTACTTTTATAACACGATAGATGATTTTTTGTACGATTTGTATTTTATCAGCCCTACAAAAAAAATAACCTATGCAAGAGTGCATTCTTTTTACTGTTTAGTGCTTAATCCACTAAAAGAGGCTTTACTGTACCAACTAGGGGACTACATGCCACTAGCTGGAACAAACTGTAATTTGCACTACTGTCTGTTCAGAATAAATGAAAATAAACCTAGCATTGGTTATTTGTTGCTTTTTCCTGTTGTACCGAACTCATATCGAACTGTGACCCCAACTGTGACTTCTTTCTGTGTACAGTTACACCCCTTGATACAATTCAAAATGGGGTAAATTTGTCATTAATTTACTTTCGTAAAGCTGCATTTACTTTATTTGTATTGGAAATAGCAAAAGCATTTGTGTTAGACAAAACGTAAGTCTTACAGGTTGTAATAAAATGAGGGTGAATAAATGATAGCAATTTTTATTATTGGGTGAGGTATTTCTTTAATGTATTTTTAATGCACTTTTTCCTTTTAAAAAGAAACACACTGGTTAAAGTTTCTACATTAACCACAGATGCTTGTCTTGAAAGGGGAAAGCAAACCTAAAACATGTCAACACCAGCAAGCCATCCATCTATAACCTCTGTTTTCCACCCTCAGGTGACCCTCAGCAGCACTTAGTAAATCACCTTTCCCAAAGAGAACAGCGTTGAGCTGTCCTGTCAGGCACTGGACTCTCAGACAGACACATTTCCTGTCCAGAGAGCTGAATGTATCTGTTCCAGCTCTCAACGATGGTGGGAAATCCAATAGAATCAGCCCTGCTAACAGTAAAAACTTTCTTTTTTTTTGCCATAATATATATTCATTTAGAACTCCATTGTGTTTAATCAGTAATCATTTCCATTCATTTTATATGGTATCAGAGGGACATGATATTCTCGGTAGTTGTTAATGTCTTCTGTTTCTGTTGTTAGGTGGTCTATGATATTTTGACATATTAGGCTTTTAAGTTAAAATAACCAAATGCATTTGATAAAGTGCACATTGATTTGACTATAGCCTAAAAACAGGTGATTTTAGATAAGAAGCTAAATGTATGATTCCATTGTTTTTACATTTTATATCTGATTTGATATTATTGAACCTGTAATCTTGAAAAAAACGGTAGTTAAAAAAACCCTGCAGATTTGTTTTTTTTCTCTAGGATTTAGATGCCTGTTGAATGAACTGATTTACTTTAAAGGGACCCCCAGTCCTTCCCCCTGTCATCTCTCAATCTCACTTCTGTCTCTGTGTTTGCAACGTCATTCTCTCCATCGTGAATGTAATTATATTCAGCTGATGAGGTCTGGCATCTGAGATACAGCAGGAGGAGAGAGAGAGAGAGAGAGAGAGAGAGAGATTTTTGACAGTATGTCTCAGTGTGTGTTCTGTCTCATTTTGGTGGACTGTAAATCAAACACTCTTGGCTCTTGCCAGTAGCCGTCTCTCTGAGTTTGAACTCTCAATTTCAATCTGTGTGAATGAGAGCCAAGGTGGGAAAGTCAGGATCAGTCTATGCAGATCAACATCCTGAGACAAGCTTCGTTTCTCCTCAGCCGCTCTGGAGCCTGGAAGTTATTACCAATAATTACTGCCCCAGATGTTGGACACATCTGTCAATAAGTTCATCAGATGGCTTTGAGGAAATCCCTGCAGAATGATGGGCCAGTAGACACGTAATGAAGACATGTCTGTGCATCCATTAATTCGCCAGTCCATCTGTCTGTCCATTCAAATATTAATCCATCCATCTATCCATTGATCTGTTAAATTTTCCATCTATCTATCTGTCCGTCCATTCAAACAACCATGCCCATCAACCCATCCATCCATACTTGACGTCCACTCATATTTTACTCCATTAATCTGTTCATTCATCCATTTATCCCTTTATCCAAACATTCATCCATGCATCTGTTCATCCATCTATCGATCCAACAATCTGTTCATTCATCCATCCATCAATTCATCCATCCAAACATCCAATCAGAACAACTTCAATTTTTAAGAATGTTTTTGGTCACTTAATGTGAGATGACATTATAATAAAGCCGTTTTAATTATTGACAGGTGGGTTGGTCTTTTGTGATTAGAGAAATGGAGGATGAAATGTGAAAAGAGAGAGACCAGACCCAGGCAACCCAGATGAACATGTAATTGAAGGATTACTTTATCTGGTCCTTTGACTCCCACCCCCCAAAACCAAACAGACCAGTCAGAACCAGACCAAAGGTCACAACAGTCCCACCTGGTGAGCCACAGGCACTGGCGCTAACGCAAATACTATATAATCACTTTATCTGGCTTGCCCATGTTTTCCTCCACATTGTAATTGGAGCAGAGTGTGTTTTGCTATCATGTGTCTCTTTCTGATTGGACGCCTGTGGTGAGGTCACTGCCGCTGATCCCTCTGTAAAAATGAACTTGGGAAGAGAGTGAGACGGGGAAACTGAGGCTCATAGAGCTGTCCGTCACTGCTGTCTGAGTGCAGGAAATGAGGAAAAAAGAAGAAAAGAAAAAAGGAGGAATTCATAACATGGGCATCATCCTCTCGTAGGCTAATTGGCGGCGCTACATGAAGGACATTTGAATCCAAATAAATAAAAAGTGTCCCCAAGGCCTTTCAAAGAGTGCTTAACCCACATGTATTAACCTTAAAGAGTACTCATCCTCTCACTTTGCCTCCGGTTCCTTTTCTATAGCCGTGTTTTGGTCTGAGATTTGACACTAAAAAACACAAAAGAAGTATAACGGTTTCATAAAATGTTTGTTTCTGTGATAGTTTTTATGATCTAGAATAGAACATTTTTATAAGGGTATTTGTAAGTCATTGTTCCTGGAACTTTCTGGTTAGTTGTCAAACTCATTTGAAACAACAGGAGATGTTTCATATAGCAGTAAAATTAAAGGATCACCGCAAATGAAATGCTGAAGAAAAAACGAAGATATCGTGGCCACAAAATTAAGAATTCGCTTAAAGAAAAACAGATTCCCTATTTAAAGATTTGATAATGGTAGAAATGCCTCAGGACACAGTGCTGTTGTAGTTCCTTAGTTGTTGTTTACATCCTTCAAATGGTCAACAACACATCTGGTCAGACACTTGCGTAATGTTTAGTCACGCAAGTTGAAATGTTTCAACACATCCGAAATGGATCTGAAAGAAAAGTAGAAATGAATCACATCCAGTCTATGGTACATTGTTTGTGTAATGCTGAGATCCACAGAAGACGAAGATGATTATACAAAAACAGAACATTTATTATGAACTCAGAATAAAAAGCCAACAAACGAAACAGTGTGCTAGTGCACAGACAACAGCTGACAAATGGACAGGACGAAGGGAGGAACTTAAATACACCGTGATAATGAACTAAAACGACAAACAGTTGTGAATAATGGTGTTAGTGTCCGTGGTGACAGATTGTGGCGGGAAACGAGAACAAACGGATCACATGACATGAATGAAAACAAAACAAACTGAACGTGATTGTGACAGTTTGCAGTAGGCAGTGAAAAGGCAGCTTAACCACCAAAACTAATTAAAGCACCACTGCTAAAAAGAATAACTAGTCAACCTTACCAGCTGTTAGATGACTAATCGACCAGTCAACCGTTGTGACCTTATTGAAACTCATGATTCCTTTATTTAGACTAATGTCTGACCGAATTTTGAAAAGAAAATTCACACATCTGCTTTGTCTTTTGTGGTACTTCAAACCCTTTTCCATCCCTGACTAGATGTATAAACACATTTTTACCACAACAACACTAGTTTCAGTTGAAGTTGCTTACAGTACACACTTTGGATGTCTCCGTCCCTCATGATGCTTCCATTTTAGACGTGTGTCCAAATTTTCCTACATCCCTAATATATAAAAGCCAATATGAGTAGGCGAAAAGAGCAGTATTCATAATATATTAGGTGAAAAGTATCTGGATGACCAGACGAGATTCTAAAGTGCGCATCCAAAGATGGACACTTAACTATCCCATGAGGCCACGGGAGAGCAGTTGAGATTGGCAGTGAAGTGAAGTACCAACCTGATGCCATCACACGACAATGACAATATGATGTCTGAATGTCATTCATGGACATAGTCATACTATATAACATACTTTTGTAATGGTTGCAAAATAAGTTTATCAAATGTAGTGCATACTCAGACAGTATGCCATTTCAGACACAGCACATACTAATGAGCTGATGAGTTGAATCGGGTGTGTTTGATTAGGAAGAGTTTGAAACGTGTACTGGTTTGCCCCCAGCAACATGGTTGGGAAACACAGATGTAAGCTACAGAAAAAGTCAGTGAGCAAATCCTTTTTTGTGTGTGTGAACCAATTAACAAAAAAACTCAAAAGGGTCACTCGTATGAACCAAGTCCACTAATTGTCTTCACCAGAAACTTGAACCCTTTCCTTTTCAGTCTTTGATGCTGTTTTCTATATCAACATAACTCCATAATTACGTATTTTCATTTGAATCTCTCTCTACATCTGTTTCAGCCTCTCTCTCTTCATTTTTTTCTCTGGCCTGTCTTTGACACTCATCCTTCCCACTTTGCTCAACCTAAACGAGCAGCTTTGTGGGGTAATTGGCACCATTTGGTCACCTTGAAACTCCTGTGGTGTCACATTAAGGCTTAATTCACAACTACCCCTCACCACCTCCTCTTTCCTTTCTATTTCACCCTTTTCTTTAAAGACACCCCCCACCCTGCTGGTCTGCTACTCTTCATGTCCCTCAGTTCAGCGGAGTCCTAACCAAAACCGTGTTCGACAAATTAAGAAAGGTTTCTCTGCTTCGCTGGCTTACATCACAAGACTATAAACATTATTCAAGTACCAAATCCCTGCAAACCCACTGCTGATTACCTCTGCTTTTTAAACTCATATATCAGACTTACATTTGGCCTCCAAAGACAAGAACTTTAAAACGTCACTTTTAACTTCAAAATGCGTGTGTCAGAGTCTAGCAGGAGAAAAACACGGTTAATTCAGAATATCCCTCTTAGACAAAGAGCTCTCACAAAGAAAATCTATTCAAACCTCTCAGACATGGTGTGTTTTCTCTCGTTCCCCTGTATGTTGACGTCTTTGTCATCACATTTTGATATCTAAGATAGAATTATACTTTATTGAACCCTGACCATTCAATTAGGCATCGCAGAAGTCAGAATAATAGAGAGATACATAGGAACAAACTGAGAACTGTAAATAAAATCTAATTGGTAAAAAAAAAGGTAAGATTATTAAGGTCAGTTTTCCTATCAGCTGGTGGTGCCAGCAACACAACGGTCACTGTTTCAATTCCCAGATATTGTTTATTCTGATAAAACAGTGTAACTTGAATAGCTGAGCAAAGTACAGCTTAAATTCTTATTGATTTTGACAGAGACATCTTATAATAAATGTAATTGCATTATTGGAAAATAAAGGTTTATTGGGATGACGGTGTTTTTAAACATTCCTCTTTATTCTCCTTCTGTTCTTTATAAAAATGTGTCAATTACAACCACCATTCACCATTGTTGAAACACACTTACTAGGCCATAAGTTTAACCTGTCTTGAGGATTTATCATGGTCATCTGGTCACCCTAATCTCATGGCAAACGTAATGTTGCTCATTGTCATTTAAGTCGAGAATCAGTACTTGAACTTTAGATGTCTGAGCTACATATGACTGTTTTGCTGCATGTTGATATGCATATATATATATATATATATATATGTTTCTATTTTTTTTATGGTTGATTTGGTTTAAAACTAGAATGACACAACCTAACTATTGTTTTAGCAAGGTGTAGGTGAACTTTTGCAACTTTGTAAACATCCATTTTAGGTGCTCAAAATGATTAAAGTTACACAGCCGTAGAGTTTAAAGTGTGAGTCGAGTGATGCTGGCCTGTTTTGAATTTAGCATAGACCTTCACGCAGCTGCTCAGGGCACCTGGCTCATGTAAAGTTAAATTGAAACAAACAGGCTTATCATATGGTGGCTCTGACTTTAAACCGCAACCTGGTAATAAGCCTAAATGCTAACTCGCTAATAGCTAATTACCAACCAATCAACTGTCAGGGTTAAGCTCAGGGTTAAGATCTGAGCTTTGAAGGGAAACCTACTGAACGTACAGACTGGAATATCATTTGACATGAGGATCATGAAGGGTTTTTTTTATGGAGTGGGGGGGTGGGGGGAGCGCTCCTGGACAGAAAGTAGCTGTAGGAATACGTATGGAACGAGAGGAAAGAACTAGACTTTTACTTTTGCCAAAAGTAAAGGGGAGTGTTGTCTGCACAAAATTCATCCCCATGATGTTGTAAGTGGATGCAAAGGTGTTCTCTTGAGTGTATATTTAACATGTTGCTATGCAGTTGCTAAGTTGTTTTTTGGTGGCTAGAGTGTGACTTTGCAGTTGCTAAAGTTTGATTGCAGTCACTTTTACTTTGTTGGGTGTTCTTATGCCAGGGTGTTGCTGTCCAGATGCTTAGATGTTACTAGCTATTTTTAGACTGTTATGTAGTTGCTATGAAGTTTTGGGTGTTTGCGAGGGATATGTCTGCTATGTCATATGAGGTGAACGTGATTTCACCAAGTACCACATGTTCCTGGATCAACATCTTTGTTGATCCTGGATCAACTTTCCAATCAACCAATCAGATTTGAGGGACAAGTTTACAGTTTATGTCAAGTTTATGCTTAGAACCAGGATGAAGTACTTAAACATCAGTGTTATTCACCTTTCATTACCCTCTGATTTTAGGGAAAAGTTATGGGTAGGGTTAGGTTTAGGGGTAGGGATTGGGTAAGGACTACATTTTGGGACAGGAATGTTGATCCAGGATCAACAAAATATGTTGATCCAGGACCATGTGTTACTTGGCAAAATCACGGTGACCGTCATATGATATGTCTGCGTCATATCATTACGCCTGCTGCACTCATGGTACGACATTTAAGTTTCTTGATTATTACGCAGGAACAGGGCTGGACTGGGACAAAAAATCAGCCCGGGCATTTTTGGCCCAGACTGGCCCACTATAACACAACCGAACTTTGCACGCCCTTGAATATGTATACCAACTCCTATTAAAACCACTAATGCCATAAGTGAATAGTAGTGAGTAAGAGTTTAACCGATGAAATAACTACTAAGTTGAGCTATACTCCACAGTGATGGATCCTAAAGAAAGCTATAAGCTGGGATAGCAATACCGTTTTTTTCCCACAGGTTTTTGTGAAATCTGTGGTGAGTGCACCTCTGTCCCTCTAGGGGGGTTGGGGGGCATACTCCCCCGTAAGAACATTTTGTGCTTTTTAATGTTAAATTCATCAATCTGGTGCACTTTGAGAGTTAAAAGTAAAGAGCTCCAACCCATATTCAGTGTGCAAATTGAACAAAGAAAAACTCAAAACTCTTTTAGTTGTGATATAGTGTCTGTCTACATTACACTACTACATAATAAGGTAACACTTTAGAATACGGTTCCTTCGTTAATGAATAACTACACAGGAACAAATGAGTAACACAATATTAACAATCTAGTAACTACTATTAACTAACAAGAAATTCTGATTAACAAATTAGTAAGTAACAGCGCAAAGATGAAAGTGGTAGTTCACTATTAAATAATCAATAACTACTTTTTTTTAATGCTTCCCAGAGAACTACTGTAAGAATCATGGTAACTAACTAGTAATGACTCAAGTGTTACTACATACTTCTAAAGGAATTACTAATTCTTTTAAGCTTTTGAGTTTTTTTGTGAAGTTTTAGATAGTAATTCCCATAGAAGTATGTAGTAACACTTGAGTAACTACTAGTTAGTTACCATGATCTTCACTTTAGAATACGGATCCAAATAATTAGTCATTCCTTTAGAAGTATGTAGTAACACTTGAGTCATTAGTTAGTTATCATGATTCTTACATGAAAAGCCAATCCTAAAGTGTAGAATCTTCTAATCCTTCACAAGATATTTGCACACACGTATGAAGTAGGAGACATTAATAAAATCTTTTTTTTTTTTTTTTGAGGTATAGGTTCAATAATAAAATCACTGTATATGGTATTTGGATGGCCGATAACTCAATATGTTCCAGCCGTCACCGTGACTCTGGCCAATTTTCTGGCATTCCTCTGGACTGGCATTGAACCACTACAGGACAAGTAAGGTCCCGACAACTGCATTTAAAAAGCCATTTCTTTAAAATTATCCAGTTGATAAATAGTTCTCTAGGAGAGAGCATAGGCTAATTATTTCCCAAATCATAAGTCTGCTATTCTATTACATATTGATAACCCTTGTGTATTTGTTTACAGCAGTTATTAATGTTAATGTAGTGCTAGTCATTTGTCCTGCATTAGTTATTGATTAGTTTTGCATGAACTATTAATCTTCTTCAGTAGTTCTCTGGGAAGCATTAAAAAAAAGTAGTTATCAATTAGTTAATAGTGAACTACCACTTTCATCTGTGCGCTGTTATTTACTAATTCGTTAATCAGAATTTCTTGTTAGTTAATAGTAGTTACTAGATTGTTAATATTGTGTTACTCATTTGTTCCTGTGTAGTTATTCATTAACGAAGGAACCGTATTCTAAAGTGTTACCCATAATAATAGTTATAATATTAATCCCATGGCAGTAATAGCCATATGTTGTAAAACAAATGCACTGAAAAATAAAAGCAACTTTCATAATTAGTTTCGTACTAATTTCTATACAGAGAAGCACATGATCTTTTATTTTGACGGAAACGGCATTGAGCTTTTATTTTGAAGAAAAATATGGTTTACAAACTCATTACTCATTATTGTCTCATTACAATTCGAATAAAATGCGTAATCGTCAAATATGCAGATGTGTAAATAATGCGTAACTGGGTAGTGGGTTCCTACATAGCCTAATGGTGTGTTCACACCGAACACGAATTTAATTATTTGGCCGAGTAGATTACATACAAAGTCAATGCAAAGACGCGAATAGACGCATCATTTGCGCCGGGCGTTGCGAATGACGCGAATTGGGCGACACGTTTGCCGCAAATGTCTTCCGCGCAAGTTGAAAAATTTGAACTCGAGCGAATGTTCAAGCGTCTAACTAAACGCGATAGACGCGTATTTGACGCTCTATTTGCGTTCGGTGTGAACACCATAAGTGTTGTGACAGTAGCCTAGTTCTGCTTACCACAGTTCTCTGCACTCACTCATCTCTCTCCTTATCCTCCTCACTATCCTCATCAGACACTTGAAGGGCCTTTGAAGTTTCTTTTTTCGCGCTATTTCTCTGCACATTCCTTGCGTTTCTTCTCCATCGCTCCGACTATTTTGACAGATACACACTGGCATTGCTCGCTCACTCAGAGCTCAAAGGGGGAGGGGTTTAAAGATGTGATTGGACCAGCCCAGTGTCAATCAAGAAAATAACCAATGGGCTGCTGATTTACGCGTTTCATCATGCGCCGGTCTGTGAGAAAAAGAAAAAACTACGTGGACTTTTTTGTCCAATGCATTACACCGGCACAAAGATCCCAGAGCCGCCAATTAAACAAAACTAAACGCAATGGGCCGCCGATGTACGAGTTTTATGGGCCGTAAAAAAAAATAAAAAAAATAAAAATTAAGTATGAGATACATCGGCCCACAAAGCACGTCGGCCCACCGGGCAAATGCCCGGTATGCCCGATGGCCAGTCCAGCCCTGCGCAGGAATGAGAGTATAGTTCCTAGCCATATCAGCCTAGAAAATCGCAACTTTACTTTTTTTTTTTTTTTTACAGTCGGTCGATGTTAGTCGGTTAGTGCACGATGTAACTACAGAAGAGTCAAGTTTTAAATAGGAAAAATATCGAAACTCTTTGGTCATTTTTTTTTTGAGAAATGCTAATGGTCTTGTCCACTTCAATGATGTATGCTAAGCTATGCTAAAAGTGGTATCGCCAGAACCGGAGATCGGCTGAATGGATTCAAAAACGGTAAAACTCAAAAGTTTAACTCTGGGGGAGTTGTAAAATGAGCCTATTTCCAAAAGAAAGTGGAGTATCCCTTTAAAATAATAGCTTTAATACACTAAAAACTGTATGGTTTTTGATATCATTCATGTCTTTGCTACAAAAGGTGCATTCACAAAAGTTCAAACCTCACTAAATACAGTATTAGTAATAGTGATGCTTGCCTGAACAAATGGCAGTAATAAAGGAAATATGAAGGAAAATGAATGAGCGAGAGAACAAATCCAGAGGTCTTCCCTCTTTCCCTCTTCTAAACGCAATGGAGGCCTTATTGAGAAATATGGCTTTGATAAAAGTGAGGCAGATAAAGATTCATCCATCTCCCTAGTGGATAAGGCAGGACTGCCTCGGATGGCTGCCCATGATGCTGCGATAGAAACACTCTTTTTGAGGTAAACCATGTCTAAACTATGGTCCTGTTTTCAAATGGATTTCATACTGTATGCCACAGTAGCCATCAGGATACGATACTACTACAGACATGATGTACTAGCTTTGCTCACCAAGGCCATTGCCTCTCTCCTCCATCTAGCCATCTATCCTTCCCACAATCCATCTTTATCTGTCCTTCCATCCATTTATCTCCTCAAATGAGAGCACAGTCTCAGGGTTCCTGCTGGTGGATCCTTGAGTTTGATTTATAACTGCTCAGCTGCTGAGATGTTCTCAGAAAGCAGTACTCAATCTTGTCGCTGTCTTTCTTCATCTTTCTTCCCATCTGGTAGGTGTTTAAATGGATCTGACTGGATATAAACAGACATGAGTAGCTAGCCAACCTACACAAAACTTAATTTCTTATTAGTTAAAAGTAAAAAAATTACTAATTCTAAATTTTACTGATTTACTTTCTTTCCGCTTATATAATGATATTTTATTGAAATGACAATGTCATGAGCATGTGTATTATGTGTTTAGTCTATAGGTGCAAATAATTTCTTTACAAAGTGACACAGCCAACTTCTGGTGTGGCATGAACAATACAGTGTTTTTAATAATTTTCGTGGATCCATGTGAACGGGGATCGTTTTGACAACATTGTCATCTGTACATGAAAAAAGTGAAGGAAAAACTTTTAATATATCATTGTCGTGTAAACGTACCCTAAAGCCTTAGTTGACATAACATGCGCCCTTAATCGTATGGTCATTCAGCAAACTTAGGTTTGCGAGCAAAAACCTTATTTCTGTGGATGAGCAGTGTTGCCAATCACAAACATACCCGTTGAGTTCTTGAACGTAATGACCAATCAGAGGTGTTTAAGTTAGCACTGAACAAAAACTCAGGCGTTTTGAGCGGTGAGTGGATTCTGAGAAATGCAAGCTTGCACATATCCCCTCATTATAACAAACAATTATGTAAATAAGAGACTCATTGCGATGAATTAAGATGAGTGAGCTTTTTAGTGATTATAAAGGGAGTGCCTTTTGTACGCTTTCTGTCATGTCAAATCCCACGGATGAAATCTGTTAAACTCAACAGTGGTTTGTGAACATACACGCTGTATTAACAAATATTTTCTCAGCGGTGTTTATGTTGGAATGTGTAGGTTGTGTGGTGGCAAGTAAGTTAAAACTATTTCATGGAAATCTATTCAAATGTGTTTTTAAATGGGAATCGCATCTCCTTACTTACCCTTAGATCTCCTTATTTAATGTTTGGTTATTGCACAAAAACAAGTGAAAAAGTGTCATTAATATGACCAGATGATTTTATTCACAGACTTTTATGCCTAATGCCTGTATCTTATACTGCAGCTGTTTTGGCATAATGTTGGCTATTGTACAGCATTTTTATTAAAACTCAAGATTACACTTTTTACCTCACTTTAGCTGCATGCTTAGATAAAGGTCATAAACACAATGCGTCTCATTCATGAAACAAGCAAAACAAATATCTGTGTAAATCGATTCTAATGTAATTTGTTGCATTCAGTTGAATGAAGAAGTTTACCCAACGTTTGATTATTTATTATGAACGATTTGCGCACAGATTCGTTCTGCTCATGTTTCATGAATAAGGATTAATATACGCTTTGTTGTTGTTGAGTTGCTTTGGTAAGAAAGTGCCAAGATCATAATACAAATGCAGATGTGTGTTTTATTGCCATCACTACAGTCTCTGACACCCAAACCCAGCCAACAAAAACTCACTCTAAATATTTGGAAAGCAAAATGCAGTTGTTATTAATGAGTGTGGAGAATACTAAAGCATCATTCTGTATACAGTAAATCAGCACCTGACTAAACATGGCGTCAGCCAGCTATGTGTGGGATTGTGGGTAATAATGACGGTTTGTGCGGGTATAACGCTGTATTTGGTTCTGTGTGTGAGTGAAATGCAAAAATGTGTGAAAACTTCAACATTTCAATACATTTTTAGCTTGGACCACATGGTCCTAATTATTACCACATTTCTACATTGTTACTCCGAATGTATGTTCACTGTATGTGTGTGTGAAATAGTTTGTTTATAACTTTCATTAGTTAATTTTAGATGGCTGTCTGAGTGTGAAATGTTATACTCATGTGTATGTGTGTGTGTGTGTGTAAGTCTGCTCAGGATATTTGTCCCTTCGGCTGCACGTGTTCATTTCATAATGGGACCATTGAGCCCTTCCATCTCACCTCACACTTTCCTCTGACACCTGCAAACCCTGCAAATTGGCAGGCGGGACGGATTTAATAAACTGCAGCAGAAGGACAGTGTAAATCACTCCCTCACGGCACTAATACCACCACATTACGCCCCCAGAGCGCAGAGGGCAGCCCTCTTCCCCTCACCTCCATGACTCATATAATCACTTCACCAGAGACCTAAACGTTTGCTACCAATGCTGTAGCACTGGGAAACTTTAAACACAAACACATACAATGGTCCCAATAAGAATCTGGACAGATAGGATTTTTGTTAGGTGTTAATGGATAAAGCTGATAGTGATGCACAAAGTTATTGCTCAAAATTCTAAACAGGGTTATTATTGTTACCCCTTAAATACATTAATGTTATCACATACTTGGGTCTTTAGCGATCAAGATCTATATCTAACATGGATGGATCTCTAACTGCCACAATGTTATAAAACTCTCCCGAAATTCTAATAACAATTACAAAAGTATAAAATAAAGCATATTTCGTTGCCTTAATGGAACTTGAAAGGGTTCAATTTGAGCCAGGACAATGGGTGCACAAATAGGCGCAAATGCAGTTGCTATTTAAACAACGTGGCACAGGACGTGAAAAAGAGAACTGCATCGGGCTGAAACTAGGAAAAAACACTTGTCAAAAAACATGCATTGTGCCGGGTGTATGATGGGGCCCTTAAGGAGAGTACATACATTCTTAGTGATGGAAAAGCCATAGAATGCTTCCCATCTCATTGCTCCTCCATGAACACACCCTCTCCGGCTGAGAACACTGCTCACTACACACACACACACACACACACACACACACTAGTTGGTTAAAGGACTATGTTACTTAGATCAGATGTGTGGATGTGTTTGCATTGTTGTTGCAGTTCTTATGCTCTATTCTGTTTTAAAAAAAAGGGGGAAACTGTTGTGTTCATGTGTAACATTATATTGTGACTACTATTTTGAAGTGTTGTGTAATGACGCAAAGTGTGTGAGAATGGAAGTGACGAGTAAACAAGATGGATGAAGTTCGCTACTCCTCTCTCATGTCAGTGCAA
Source organism: Rhinichthys osculus (assembly GCA_029959095.1). NCBI lineage: Eukaryota > Metazoa > Chordata > Actinopteri > Cypriniformes > Leuciscidae > Rhinichthys > Rhinichthys osculus. The sequence goes on from JARWKJ010000021.1 coordinate 30,549,760, forward strand.
GTTGCTTTCAGTTAAAACAGCTCAAACATGCAGCTCAAACAAGGCTTAAGCCTTGTCTGTGAAACCAGGTGTCGGGGGTTGGGTGAAGGGATGAGTCAAGGCCAACCATTGCAGGGCAAGGCATGGCAAGGCAGGGCAGGGCAGGGCAGGGCAAGGCAGGGAAAGGCAGGGCAAGGCAGGGCAGGGCAAGGCAAGGCATGGCAAGGCAAGGCAAGGCAGGGCATGGCAAGGCAGGGCAAGGCAGGGCAGGGCAGGGCAAGGCAGGGCAGGGCAGGGCAAGGCAGGGCAGGGCAGGGCAAGGAAGGGCAAGGCAGGGAAGGGCAGGGCAGGGAAAGGCAGGGCAGGGCAAGAAAGGGCAAGGCAGGGCAGGGCAAGGCAAGGCAGGGCAGGGCAAGGAAGGGCAAGGCAGGGAAGGGCAAGGCAGGGAAGGGCAGGGAAAGGCAGGGCAGGGCAAGGAAGGGCAAGGCAGGGCAAGGAAGGGCAGGGAAGAGCAGGGCAAGGAAGGGCAGGGCAGGGCAAGGCAGGGCAGGGCAAGGCAGGGCAAGGCAGGGCAGGGCAGGGCAGGCCAGGGCAGGGCAGGGCAAGGCATGGCAAGGCAGGGCAGGGCAAGGCAAGGCATGGCAAGGCATGGCAAGGCAGGGCATGGCAAGGCAGGGCAAGGCAGGGCAGGGCAAGGCAGGGCAGGGCAGGGCAGGGCAGGGCAAGGCAGGACAGGGCAGGGCAGGGCAGGGCAAGGAAGGGCAAGGCAGGGAAGGGCAGGGCAGGGAAAGGCAGGGCAGGGCAAGGAAGGGCAAGGCAGGGCAGGGCAAGGCAAGGCAGGGCAGGGCAAGGAAGGGCAAGGCAGGGAAGGGCAAGGCAGGGAAGGGCAGGGAAAGGCAGGGAAAGGCAGGGAAAGGCAGGGCAGGGCAAGGAAGGGCAAGGCAGGGCAAGGAAGGGCAGGGAAGAGCAGGGCAAGGAAGGGCAGGGCAAGGAAGGGCAGGGCAAGGCAAAGCAGGGCAGGGCAGGGCAGGGCAGGGAAGAGCAGGGCAAGGCAAGGAAGTGCAAGGCAAGGTAGGGCAGGGCAAGAATGGACAGGGCAAGGCAAAGCAGGGCAGGGCAGGGCATGGCATGGCAACCGTAGTGAAAAAAAGTATACTTTATTGTATTTGAAATATATTCCCTTTTTCAATAGTTCATTGCAAACATACTAATCAAAAATATTTAAATATATTAAAAGTATATAAGCATCATGCTTTTACTTATTTTCACAATACATATTTTAACACACCATAAAATAATTGTACTTTAGTACATTTTCTCGAAATGTATTTTAGAAAAATATACTTAAAGTGAAAATTCAGTTTGTATTTCGGGAGACCTGAGTTCGAGTCCCAGCTCATGGACCTTTCCTGATCCCGATACTAGCTACTTTCCTATCCTAATAAAATGCAAAAACAGCAAAAAAAATATTTTAAATAAAAATAAAAAATATATATAAATACACTTATGGTATATTGCTTGTATGTTTCGAAGACACTCGTAATTAATTTGTAATGTACTTGTTACATAAATAAAGTACACTTTAATATCACTAATCAAGCATGTAATTAGTCCCTACATAGGTATATACTTAAAGTATACTAAGTATACTTGAAGTTGGTCCAATTTAATACACAAAAGTACACTAAATACACTTAAAGTTATGCTTTACTGCAATTTAGTTACAACTAAAATATACTTAGTACAAAATTAGTTGTTTCAAAATAGCACACTTCAAGTTAACTAATCATTCACATATAATTAGTCTGGCTGCAAGTATGCTTAGCATTTTATTTTATTTTTTACCAGGGAAGGCAGGGCTAGACATGGTGGATATAAATACAAAGACAAACTAGCACACAACTGAAAACACAAGGAGAATAACAATGCAAACAAAGCAGGTAACAGGGAAAGACAGGTGGAGCAAATGAATCAATAATCCATAATCAGATAACAAGAAGGACGTGGTCAAGACAATAGACAGGAGAGCACATGACACAAAGAAACAAACATGACAAGCCTGAACAACAGAACTGAAACCAAACTAGACTGAAGTGCATCTGAAACTCAATGCTCTACACACAAAACAACTCACCTGGACAGGAGAGCGTATGCCCTGAGCGAACTCGGAACCGTACACTCACATTGACGAGACAGTACGAGTGTCAGGCCTCTATCATCAAACAAGAATTGACCGAAGCCAGACCGAAGTGACAGAACCATGAAAAGAAGTGACTGTGACTGTGAATGCTTACAGAGAGCTAACAGGGATGGTTCATTCAAAAATGAAAGTTCCGTCATCATGTAATTCCAAACATGTATGACTTTCCTTCTTCCAAGGAACATAAAAGAAGATATGATTTTCAGATACAGCTACATAGCTCAGTGAAAATATGTCTTTAGCAAATATATGAAAATCATAGTTCTGGTGTGTTCATCTGGTGTTAAATCTGTCAAACGTGCAGCTAAATACACTTGTATATTTGTAGTTAAAGGTCAGCCTACATAAACATAGTAACTTATATAATGATGTACATTTGTGCTGAACTAGCAGCTGCTGGGCTCCAGAGCACCGGACAGAACCTCACAAAGACCTCACTGTGATTCACACACACGACCTGCACCGCACTTTATATAAGCTTATACTCGCATAGAAAGAGCAGCAAGTGTGCCAGCGCAGCTCCATGCTGTACAATATTGATTTTTAAAGGTACACTACTTTTCAAAAGTTTGTGGTCAGTAAGATGGTTTTGAAAGAAGTCTCTTATGCTCACCGAGGCGGCAATCATTGGATTAAAAACAACAGAAACAGTAACATTGTGGAATACAATTAATTTAAATAACTGTTTTTTTTTTATTGAAATATAAAGGTCTTTTTTTAAAGCAGTTTTATTTAAGATTTTACACGTCTTGTGCATGATTGTGAATAAATAACAGCTCACAAGATTCACTTGACATTACAGTTGGGCCTCCAAGATATTTATACGAAAGAGAATTTGATGCTGATATTTTTGTTTCCTATGCAAATCATGGTAGCATGCAGGTTTAATATTTAAAGATCTCCCAGTATTGACAAAACATATTAAAGCATGATAAATTGATTAAAAAGAAGAGTATTCAACTTGGCACACTAATGGTAAAAAATAATGGCATCAGGGTTAATGCACAACCTGGAGACAATAATGAATATAATATAATACTTGCTTTTATTTATTTGCTAATACAGCAGGGAGAGATTGAAAACAGGGTGTTTTCATAAATAAAAGGCATTATTATGATGAAAGAAAATGGGAAAAGGTATTTTTGCTGATGCGCTTTAAATGTGTGCATTAACCCCATAGTAAAAGTTGGCATCAGCTATTCATTGGTAACGTTTTTTTTTAAGTTTTTTTTTTTTATATGAAGGACATAAATGGGGCATCCATTTTGCAGAATGACATGTTTCTTTTTGTACCTGTGAGAACAAAGTCTCTCTCAGGTTTCAGTTTGTTTATTTATATAGTGCTTTTTTGAGTGGCCCAGTGTCAGAGGGGTCATGAGTGTGTGGTGTTCTTGATTTCTTAAATACTGTAGACCCTGTGTGTGTGTGTTTCTTTGAACCATGTGCTAGTGATTTCAGTCTGTATTCAACACTGGGAGAGGATCAAATGTTTTGCATGTCTGGTTCCAGGGACCACTCGTGTCAAACAGAGCGCCGTGCGATGATTGGTTGTGATATAAATCTATGTTGATGAAAAGGAGGAATGCTGGACTCTGGTTGGCTGATCAGCATCCTGTGGTCTCACCGAAATGACTGCTTCGTTTTCATCAGACTCGGAGGAGGTTATCCAGCGAACAGTCCCACAGGGGTCGATGCTCGGCCCCTTCTCATTTCATAATTGGATCTGGACCATCTGTAAAATCTTATTTCGAAACTTTTCTTGGGTGTGAAGTTTATGCAGGACATTTGCCTGCCGAGAGAGGTGTGGGGCTGTCCGGTTTCCGATTGTCCAGAGCAGGTGCAGAAGTCTGTGTAATTCCTGCAGTGTTTGTGCAGAGCCAGTCTTTTCCAGGGAAATTTCACTGCGCCTCACACTGTTCGTGCAAATGCATGGTGACGGTTTTCCCAGAGGCCTATGACAGAGACAATGTGGAATGACATGCCATGGCCAAAGTCTTCAATTTGTGGGAATGAGGATTTCTAGATGGACATCAAATATTCCATGTTTTTCAGGTTTAGCTTAGTATGAATCAGATTTCGTCCAGCTGAGGATAGGTGTTATGCACCATAAGCCTCACACTGACAGCTGTCTGCGAATTCAGCATCATAAACCCCCATACTTGGCTGCTCAAGAAACATGTCTTATTATCAATGTTGAAACTATTTGAGTCCATAACTTGAGTCTCCAATGCAGTTATGATGCTGCCTTACAAGGCAGCTGTCTATGTAGGTAGTAGACAGCAGGGCGGCTGACTAGCTTATGTAGTTGCACTGCAAGTTTTCAAAGCTTGTCCAGTGCGTATGGTCCATGTAGTTGTTTGGCTGGTCTTCCTCGCTCCATGTGCTTTATGACCAGCTGCTGCAGAAAGGAGCCATGAGCCCACTTACTTTGAAAATGATACCTGCCGGCTTTTAACTGCCCAGCGAAAGCGCTTGGCCTCGCTCGGTATGATTGGTAGATGACAGCTAGGCGCTACACGTCAGCAATGAATCATCTGCACTGTGTTTTACAAGGGCGGAACCAAAACAGAAGTTTTTATATTCCAATTTATGGCCCTTGGAATCAGAGAAGGATGCATCTGTAACATTAGCCCGGCAGCACGAGCTGTTGCGGTCAAAGTTTATTTTTCTTGTTTATCGAGGGTGCCTAAATCTTCCATTCAAGCACCAACTTTGCAGAGACTGTGACTAAAACTTTCATCCGATGCCCCGCTGAAGGCTGCCGTTGGGTTTGGCCATCTGGGTCGGGTTGTATTGTTTACAGAGCAAATGACAGACTGCCGCTCCACCGCTTGGATAGTGTTTTCATGGTGACGCATGACCAGTTTGGTTGCAGGCTCTAGCCAGTGTGTCTTACAGAGCTCATTGAAACACACAGAGCATTCTCTGTTGCATTTATGATCAGTTAAAATGGTCACTAACTCTCTTAACCAACGAGGAGCATCCTGCAGTTCTTTCTCAATCCGTTAGATGGCAGTAGCAGGCCAGTTTGTGTTAAATGCAGATTAACTCCTATGCTGGTTTCAGAAAATCATATGCAAGGATGTGGTTGTCTCTGCAATGTATACTGTAGTATAGTATGCTAGTTTTCTGTATGCATAAAACATCTCAGTTTGCCAAAATAGCACATTAAGTGATATGCTGTATCCCACAATACAATGCACCCAACTTGACCTTCAATTTACAGTGTGAGAAAAATGTGATTTTTAGTCCCTGTTTTGACTTATCAAAACTGATAAACGTTTCTCATTTTTACACAAAAATGTTTAAATACAAAAATTTAAATGCAAAATGACATAAAACCATTTGAATTATTTTTATTAAAAATATTTTTTCCACTTAATAAAAAAAAAAAAAAAAAAAATCATGCTGTAGCCTCATTGGACAATAGTGCCTCCAACTACACTTTTGCAAAACTTCAAAAATGTATACATACAGTGCAATCCGTGTCCGATGAACACCAGTGGCAGTAAAACACCAACAATGTTTATTCCTTATCACATAAATTATGATTACAGGGGCAGATTATCGATTAATAAAGATCTAATCTCAACCTTTATGATCTCAAAACACTTACATGATCTATAATCGAATACGTTTTGACATTGCGTCACATAATCAGCTCCACATGGCTTTTCTGACATGGTAAACTTGTTTGGTAGCTCATTTAGTACAGCATTGCACTTTGGGTTAGGTACGAATCCAGTAAAACGCCAGTCACGACACTCGATAAGAGCTCAAAGCAAGCTAAAATGGCATGATTGCTTCAGCAAATGCGTGTTTATCTCACGTTTGCTTTTGTCAACACTATCGATTCGATTTATGGTAGGGTTTATTGTAAGTGGTGTGTTATTTTCAAATGGCATTTCATTTCAGAACTGCTGCCATACATATAGAACGACCAAGCATAATAAAACATTGATAATCTGTTTTGGATAAAACTGAACATGCTTGTAGTTTAAGTGCCAC